>MU107146.1:0-14392 GCA_012274485.2 Sinapis alba | reverse complement strand
TGATTAGAAAGTGGAATAACTTCTTTAACATACCTCCTATGGGATTTATTCAACTTCATGGACATTCTCCACTGATTAATGATTCCAAATCAAGCTTCTTACATAGTGAGTCATCCTGGTTTGTTTAGAAGCTTGAAGAACTTGCCATATGTCCAAACAGTCCAAACATGGATATCCTGACTAGAAAGTGGAATAACTTTTTCTTCATAACTCCTATGAGATTTATCCAACTTCATGAAAGACTCTCCACTGATTAATGGTTCCAAATCAAGCTTCTTACATAGTGATTCATCCTGGTTCGATTAGAAGGTTGAAGAACTTGCCGTATGTCCAAACAGTCTAAACATGGATATCCTGATTAGAAAGTGGAATAACTTCTTCAACATAACTCCTATGATATTTATCCAATTTCATGAAAGACTCTCCACTGATTAATGGTTCCAAATCAAGCTTCTTACATAGTGATTCATCCTGGTTTGATTAGAAGCTTTAAGAACTTGCCATATGTCCAAACAAGCTAAACATGGATATCCTGATTACAAAGTGGAATAATTCTTTAACATACCTCTTATGGGATTTATTCAACTTCATGGACACTCTCCACTGATTAGTGGTTCCAAATCAAGCTTCTTACATAGTGATTCATCCTGGTTCGATTAGAAGCTTGAAGAACTTGCCGTATTTCCAAACAATCTAAACATGGATATCCTGATTAGAAAGTGGAATAACTTCTTCAACATAACTCCTATGAGATTTATCCAATTTCATGAAAGACTCTCCACTGATTAATGGTTCCAAATCAAGCTTCTTACATAGTGATTCATCCTGGTTTGATTAGAAGCTTGAAGAACTTGCCATATGTCCAAACAGGCTAAACATGGATATCCTGATTACGAAGTGTAATAACTTCTTTAACATACCTCTTATGGGATTTATTCAACTTCATGGACACTCTACACTGATTAATGGTTCCAAATCAATCTTCTTACATAGTGATTCATCCTGGTTCGATTAGAAGCTTAAAGAACTTGCCATATGTCCAATAACGTTAAACATGGATATCTTGATTAGAAAGTGAAATAACTTCTTCAACATAACTCCTATGAGATTTATTCAACTTCATGGAGACTTTCCACTGATTAATGGTCACATATCAAGCTTCTTACATAGTGATTCATCCTGGTTTGATTAGAAGCTTGAAGAACTTGTCATATGTCCAAACAAGCTAAACATGGATATCCTCATTAGAAAGTGGAATAACTTCTTTAACATACCTCCTATGTGATTTATTTAACTTCATGGACACTCTCCACTGATTAATGGTCCCATATCAAGCTTCTTACATAGTGATTCATCCAGGTTTGATTAGAAGATTGAAGAACTTGTCATATATCCAAACAGGCTAAACATGGATATCTTAATTAGAAAGTGGAATAACTTCTTTAACATACCTCTTATGGATTTATTCAACTTCATGGACATTCTTTACTGATTAATGGTTCCAAATTAAACTTCTTACATAGTGATTCATCCTGGTTTGATTAGAAGCTTGAAGAACTTGTCATATGTCAAATAATGCTAAACATGGATATCCTTATTAGAAAGTAGAATAACTTTTTCAACATAACTCCTATTGATGAATCCCTTATGAGGAGATCCTTTTTGTCCCTGATTCTATGAAGGATGATCTTCTGGGTTGAGAGAGATATGGGTTGATTTTGATGATGATGGATGGTTTGATTGGATGATCTTCAGAAATGATCTATGGAATGATCAAATCTTGTGTAGAATTGTCTAAGATCAAGAGAATGAACTCTAGGTATGATCAAAGACTGGTTTTGCAATCAGAGAATGAACTCTTAACAAATTCAGTGTTCAAAGATGAACAAGGGATTCACAGATTTTGAGAGATTTTTTTTTGATAAAAGAGTGAATAATATTTCTGAAAACAAAAGAGAGTTTAAGTAGAGAAGAAGGAAATGAAAAAGTCCTAAAATTGTAGAAAAATAAGAAAAACTTAATTAAAACTAAAATTGTCTTGAAAACTCAATATTAATTATTTTGGCTGATTTATTGACTCCATTTTCATGGCTTGCCCATCAACAAGACATATTGGATCCTTAACTTGTATATTTGATCTTCTTTTGGGCTGAAAAAGTTCAAACTCGTCCATGAGTCTGATTACATCTTTTACAGCTTGTTTGCCATGTTCTTCATTGGAACTTGAGTGAGAAATAAGCTCAGCATGCTCCATTCCAGCCTTAGGTTCATCTTTTAGCTTTCCATTCAGCCAGCCCGGTTTATCCTTTGTCGCATAGTCTTCTGGCTCAACCATGGTTGCATCATCCCCTCCTCCTTTGAAAAGATTTGTCCTCAAACTGTATCTCCTACATCAAAAAGAAACAAGTAAGTAGCAAGACAAGTAATCAAGAAAATAAGCATGAAAGCATCATCTAAGTAAGGTTTTGGACAGAAACTTCCTTGGAGTTTTGAATCCATTTTTCTCAAGTACTTCCACCTCCAAATCTCAGGCTTATAAGATTTGCATTTACTATTGTTCCTTACAATCCTCTGAGACTCATCCTGCTGTTCCTGGATACTCAAAACATAGACTAGAAATCCAGTGTCATATAGGAAAAACATGTTCTTAATCTGATCAATAACCAAGCATTTCTTTCTGAGAACATGCTGCACTTGTTTCAGACTTTTAAGATACACATCAAAGTAAGTATTGTAAACCTGAATATCATCAAAGCTCAAAACAACACAATTCTCAAACAATGATCTCCAAACATGCCAAGATTTATCAGTTTCAGAACAAAAGATACCAAGTTTCAGAATAGAATCACAAATAAAATCGGTTTCAGCTTTAAGTGATTTTGGTTTCTGAAAATTCCTAACCATAAACTCTTTCCAGGCACGTGTGGAAGAACACAAATCATCAGAGATCAGTTCATGTCCAGAAAAACTCAGATCAACGTCATTATTTTCAAAGCAAGCAAAAGAATCAAAAGGTTTTCTGAAAGTAAAATCAGATTGTTGCAAAATAAACTCAATTCTCTTTTCAGGGTGATCAAGGCTTTTGTTAAGTTCCATAAACTTATCAAAACTCAAAACAAGACCAGGATTGAGTTCACTAACAGACTGGAAACATTTTTGATCAAGGAGTTTATCTGGTTCAAACACTTTAAAAGAATTAATCATGTTATCAAAAACAGAGTTTGAAACACAAAATTCTTTTACTTTTTCCAGACCAAAACGTTTTATGTCACTGGAACTGATTTTGACAAACATTTCAGGCAGAGAATTAACCATAACAAGTTCCTTACAGTGCTCTTGAGAGTTCAAAGAGAATGACTTAGCATCTATTTCTGCTTCAGTGTTGGAATGCTCCAACTCTTTTTCTAGTGGTGAACTCTTTTGTGCTTCTTCTGTTGGGTTTTCTTTTAAGACCTGAGACACTGAATCAATGCTACTCGGTTGCACCGGTTCAAAACAGGTTAGTTCATCACAAGCACTACTGATAAAAAGTTCAGATTGAGAAGAGAAAAGAGAAAACTCATTTTTTGTCTCAAGTTCTTTACTTACCTTAGATGGCTCTGTTTTCAGCTCTTGGATGTTCTGCTCCTGCTTGCTGCAACTCATTGGGTCAGTAACCTTTGAGGAAGGTTGTGTGTATGGTCTCACACACTGGTCTTTTGCAAACTCCTTGATTACTTGTTGTGCAATCCTTTTGAAATCATCTTGGAACAGTTGGCTGTGCAAATAATCAAGTTCTGCTTGATGTTTCTGAGACTTCTTTATGGGATCACGACCATAGCAAACACCTTTCTCTTTTCTGGAATGTCTAGGATGTTCTCTGCTCCTCCTAATTGGTTCCTCTTGCCTCCATGGTCGTGCCTTTTCCTGCACAAAATCAGAATGATTAAAACCAATCTTTCTTTTCTTAACAAATTCTGTTTTTTTTTTCCAGCAAACTCTTTGTGGAAGAACTGATTTGATCATGAAGTGTGCTACTCCTTTTAACCCTTTCCAGTGTTCTCCTAGTCTGTGTCCTCTCCTGCTCATAACCAGACTCATCAATATCATATGAATCTCTTTTTCTCCTAGACTTTTCTCTTCTTTCCAAGGCTGCTTTTGTAGCAGAGTTAAACATGTTGTAATCTAACTCCTTTTCAGTATGTCTCCTTCTGCCATTGCTTCCTCCATACATGGATTCCTATTAAGAAACTCAACAAGAAAATTAACACAATAACATATAGCTGAAGCCTCACTTCTCTCAAGTGTTTCTCTCTGATTTTTCTGTGGTATTTCTCTGTGATTCCAGTAGCTCAGCAACAAACAAAGATCAAGCTTTTAGAGATCAATTCCCCAACCCCAAAACAGAAGAAAGAGATAGAAAGATTGCAAGATTTTTGTTTGCAAGAGGCATTACCACCAGAGGCTTGATTTCTCTTCAGCCAAGTTGGATTTCTCTTCAACTTTTTCTTAAATCTTTTCGATTTGCTTTTTTAATTTTTAATTTTTTTAAAATCTGGTTGGCCCTCTTGCAGATACACAGATAGAAAGATAAGAACTTTATGAGAAAAATGCAGAGAATAGAAAACAGATTCCCCAAAACAAAGAGAAGAAATCAAAAGTTTGAGAATCAAACCCAAATTTTTTAGAGTTTCAGATTTAAACCCAGATCAAGAGCCTTCAAATCTGCTCTGATACCACTTGATGAATCCCTTATGAGGAGATCTTTTTTGTCCCTGATTCTATGAAGGATGATCTTCTGGGTTGAGAGAGATATGGGTTGATTTTGATGATGATGGATGGTTTGATTGGATAATCTTCAGAAATGATCTATGGAATGATCAAATCTTGTGTAGAATTGTCTAAGATCAAGAGAATGAACTCTAGGTATGATCAAAGACTGGTTTTGCAATCAGAGAATGAACTCTTAGCAAATTCAGTGTTCAAAGATGAACAAGGGATTCACAGATTTTGAGAGAATATTTTTTGATAAAAGAGTGAATAATATTTCTGAAAACAAAAGAGAGTTTAAGTAGAGAAGAAGGAAATGGAAAAGTCCTAAAATTGTAGAAAAATAAGAAAAACTTAATTAAAACTAAAATTGTCTTGAAAACTCAATATTAATTATTTTGGCTGATTTATTGACTCCATTTTCATGGCTTGCCCATCAACAAGACGTATTGGATCCTTAACTTGTATATTTGATCTTCTTTTAGGCTGAAAAAGTTCAAACTCGTCCATGAGTCTGATTACATCTTTTACAGCTTGTTTGCCATGTTCTTCATTGGAACTTGAGTGAGAAATAAGCTCAGCATGCTCCATTCCAGCCTTAGGTTCATCTTTAAGCTTTCCATTCAGCCAGCCCGGTTTATCCTTTGTCGCATAGTCTTCTGGCTCAACCATGGTTGCATCACCTATGAGATTTATTCAACTTCATGGAGACTTTCCACTGATTAATGGTCATATATCAAGCTTCTTACATAGTGATTCATCCTGGTTTCATTAGAAGCTTGAAGAACTTGTCATATGTCCAAACAAGCTAAACATGGATATCCTAATTAGAAAGTGGAATAACTTCTTTAACATACCTCTTATGGATTTATTCAACTTCATGGACACTCTTTACTGATTAATGGTTCCAAATTAAGCTTCTTACATAGTGATTCATCCTGGTTTGATTAGAAGCTTGAAGAACTTGCCATATGTCCAAACAGGCTAAACATGGATATCCTTGTTAGAAAGTGGAATAACTTTTTTAACATACCTCTTATGGGATTTACTCAACTTCGTGGACACTCTCCACTGATTAATGGTTTCAAATAAAGCTTCTTACATAGTGATTTATCCTGGTTTGATTAGAAGCTTGAAGAACTTGCCATATGTCCCAAACAAGCTAAACATGGATATTCTGATTAGAAAGTGGAATAACTTCTTTAACATACCTCCTATGGGATTTATTCAACTTCATGGACACTCTCCACTGATTAATTGTTCCAAATCAAGCTTCTTACATAGTGATTCATCCTGGTTTGATTAGAAGCTTGAAGAACTTGCCATATGTCCAAACAGTCAAAACATGGATATCATGAGTAGAAAGTGGAATAACTTCTTCTTCATAACTCCTATGAGATTTATCCAACTTCATGAAATACTCTCCACTGATTATCGGTTCCAAATCAAGCTTCTTACATAGTGATTCATCCTGGTTTGATTAGAAGCTTGAAGATCTTGCCGTATGTCCAAACAATCTAAACTTGGATATCCTTATTAGAAAGTGGAATAACTTCTTCTTCATAACTCCTATGAGATTTATCCAACTTCATGAAAGACTCTCCACTGATTAATGGTTCCAAATCAAGCTTCTTACATAGTGATTCATCCTGGTTTGATTAGAAGCTTGAAGAACTTGCCATATGTCCCAAACAGGCTAAACATGGATATCCTGATTAGAAAGTGGAATAACTTCTTTAACATACCTCCTATGAGATTTATTCAACTTCATGCACACTCTCCACTGATTAATGGTTCCATATCAAGCTTCTTACATAGTGATTCATCCTGGTTTGATTAGAAGCTTGAAGAACTTGCCATATGTCGAAACAGTCTAAACATGGATATCCTGACTAGAAAGTGGAATAACTTCTTCTTCATAACTCCTATTAGATTTATCCAACTTCATGAAATACTCTCCACTGATTAATGGTTCCAAATCAAGCTTCTTACATAGTGATTCATCCTGGTTTGATTAGAAGCTTGAAGATCTTGCCGTATGTCCAAACAATCTAAACTTGGATATCCTTATTAGAAAGTGGAATAACTTCTCCAACATAACTCCTATGAGATTTATCCAATTTCATGAAACAATCTCCACTGATTAATGGTTCCAAATCAAGTTTCTTACATAGTGATTCATCCTGGTTTGATTAGAAGCTTGAAGAACTTGCCGTATTTCCAAACAATCTAAACATGGATATCCTGATTAGAAAGTGGAATAACTTCTTCAACATAACTCCTATGAGATTTATCCAATTTCATGAAAGACTCTCCACTGATTAATGGTTCCAAATCAAGCTTCTTACATAGTGATTCATCTTGGTTTGATTAGAAGCTTGAAGAACTTGCCATATGTCCAAACAGGCTAAACATGGATATACTGATTACAAAGTGGAATAAATTCTTTAACATACCTCTTATGGGATTTATTCAACTTCATGGACACTCTTTACTGATTAATGGTTCCAAATTAAGCTTCTTACATAGTGATTCATCCTGGTTTGATTAGAAGCTTGAAGAACTTGCCATATGTCCAAACAGGCTAAACATAGATATCCTATTAAAAAGTGGAATAACTTCTTCAACATAACTCCTATGAGATTTATTCAACTTCATGGAGACTTTTCACTGATTAATGGTCACATATCAAACTTCTTACATAGTGATTCATCCTGGTTGGAATAGAAGCTTGAAGAACTTGTCACATGTCCAAACAAGCTAAACATGGATATCCTCATTAGAAAGTGGAATAACTTCTTTAACATACCTCCTATGTGATTTATTTAACTTCTTGGACACTCTCCACTGATTAATGGTCCCATATCAAGCTTCTTACATAGTGATTTATCCTGGTTTGATTAGAAACTTGAAGAACTTGCTATATGTCCCAAACAGGCTAAACATGGATATCCTGATTAGAAAGTGGAATAACTTCTTTAACATACCTCCTATGGGATTTATTCAACTTCATGGACATTCTTCACTGATCAATGGTTCCAAATCAAGCTTCTTACATAGTGATTCATCCTGGTTTGTTTAGAAGCTTAAAGAACTTGCCATATGTCCAAACAGTCCAAACATGGATATCCTGACTAGAAAGTGGAATAGCTTCTTCTTCATAACTCCTATGAGATTTATCCAACTTCATGAAAGACTCTCCACTGATTAATGGTTCCAAATCAAGCTTCTTACATAGTGATTCATCCTGGTTCGATTAGAAGGTTGAAGAACTTGCCGTATGTCCAAACAGTCTAAACATGGATATCCTGATTAGAAAGTGGAATAACTTCTTCAACATAACTCCAATGAGATTTATCCAATTTCATGAAAGACTCTCCACTGATTAATGGTTCCAAATCAAGCTTCTTACATTGTGTTTTATCCTGGTTTGATTAGAAGCTTTAAGAACTTGCCATATGTCCAAACAGGCTAAACATGGATATCCTGATTACAAAGTGGAATAACTCTTTAACATACCTCTTATGGGATTTTTTCAACTTCATGGACACCATACACTGATTAATGGTTCCAAATCAATCTTCTTACATAGTGATTCATCCTGGTTTGAATAGAAGCTTGAAGAACTTGCCATATGTCCAATAACGTTAAACATGGATATCCTCATTAGAAAGTGGAATAACTTCTTTAACATACCTCTTATGTGATTTATTTAACTTCATGGACACTCTCCACTGCTTAATGGTCTCATATCAAGCTTCTTACATAGTGATTCATCCAGGTTTGATTAGAAGCTTGAAGAACTTGCCATATGTCCAAACAGGCTAAACATGGATATCCTAATTAGAAAGTGGAATAACTTCTTTAACATACCTCTTATGTATTTATTCAACTTCATGGACACTCTTTACTGATTAATGGTTCCAAATTAAGCTTCTTACATAGTGATTCATCCTGGTTTGATTAGAAGCTTGAAGAACTTGCCATATGTCCAAACAGGCTAAACATGGATATCCTTGTTAGAAAGTGGAATAACTTCTTTAACATACCTCTTATGGGATTTACTCAACTTCATGGACACTCTCCACTGATTAATGGTTCCAAATAAAGCTTCTTACATAGTGATTTATCCTGGTTTGATTAGAAACTTGAAGAACTTGCCATATGTCCCAAACAGGCTAAACATGGATATCCTGATTAGAAAGTGGAATAACTTCTTTAACATACCTCCTATGGGATTTATTCAACTTCTTGGACACTTTCCACTGATTAATGGTTCCAAATCAAGCTTCTTACATAGTGATTCATCCTGGTTTGATTAGAAGCTTGAAGAACTTGCCATATGTCCAAACAATCTAAATATGGATATCCCGACTAGAAAGTGGAATAACTTCTTCTTCATAACTCCTATGAGATTTATCCAACTTCATGAAAGACTCTCCACTGATTAATGGTTCCAAATCAAGCTTCTTCCTTTGTGATTCATTCTGGTTTGATTAGAAGCTTGAAGATTTTGCCATATGTCCCAAACAGGCTAAACATGGATATCCTGATTAGAAAGTGGAATAACTTCTTTAACATACCTCCTATGGGATTTTTTCAACTTCATGGACACTCTCCACTGATTAATGGTTCCAAATCAATCTTCTTACATAGTGATTCATCCTGGTTTGATTAGAAGCTTGAAGAACTTGCCATATGTCCAAACAGTCTAAACATGGATATCCTGACTAGAAATTGGAATAACTTCTTCAACATAACTCCTATGAGATTTATCCAATTTCATGAAAGAATCTCCACTGATTAATGGTTCCAAATCAAGTTTCTTACATAGTGATTCATCCTCGTTTGATTAGAAGCTTGAAGAACTTGTCATATGTCCAAACAAGCTAAACATGGATATCCTCATTAGAAAGTGGAATAACTTCTTTAACATACCTCCTATGTGACTTATTTAACTTCATGGACACTCTCCACTGATTAATGGTCCCATATCAAGCTTTTTACATAGTGATTCATCCAGGTTTGATTAGAAGGTTGAAGAACTTGACATATGTCCAAACAGGCTAAACATGGATATCCTAATTAGAAAGTGGAATAACTTCTTTAAAATACCTCTTATGGATTTATTCAACTTCATGGACACTCTTTACTGATTAATGGTTCCAAATTAAGCTTCTTACATAGTGATTCATCCTGGTTTATTAGAAGCTTGAAGAACTTGCCATATGTCCAATAAAGCTAAACATGGATATCCTGATTAGAAAGTGGAATAACTTCTTCAACATAACTCCTATGAGATTTATTCAACTTCATGGAGACTTTTCACTGATTAATGGTCACATATCAACCTTCTTACATAGTGATTCATCCTGGTTTGATTAGAAGCTTGAAGAACTTGTCATATGTCCAAACAAGCTAAACATGGATATCCTCATTAGAAAGTTAAATAACTTCTTTAACATACCTCCTATGTGATTTATTTAACTTCATGGACACTCTCCTCTGATTAATGGTCCCATATCAAGCTTCTTACATAGTGATTCATCCAGGTTTGATTAGAAGCTTGAAGAACTTGCCATATATCCAAACAGGCTAAACATGGATATCCTAATTAGAAAGTGGAATAACTTCTTTAACATACCTCTTATGGATTTATTCAACTTCATGGACACTCTTTACTGATTAATGGTTCTAAATTAAGCTTCTTACATAGTGATTCATCCTGGTTTGATTAGAAGCTTGAAGAACTTGTCATATGTCAAATAATGCTAAACATGGATATATCCTGATTAGAAAATTGAATAACTTTTTCAACATAACTCCTATGAGATTTCTTCAACTTCATGGAGACTTTCCACTGATTAATGGTCATATATCAAGCTTCTTACTTAGTGATTCATCTTGGTTTCATTAGAAGCTTGAAGAACTTGTCATATGTCCAAACAAGCTAAACATGGATATCCTTATTAGAAAGTGAAATAACTTATTTAACATACCTCCAATGTGATTTATTTAACTTCATGGACACTCTCCACTGATTAATGGTCCCATATCAAGCTTCTTACATAGTGATTCATCCAGGTTTGATTAGAAGATTGAAGAACTTGCCATATATCCAAACAGGCTAAACATGGATATCCTAATTAGAAAGTGGAATAACTTTTTTAACATACCTCTTATGGATTTATTCAACTTCATGGACACTCTTTACTGATTAATGGTTCCAAAGTAAGCTTCTTACATAGTGATTCATCATGGTTTGATTAGAAGCTTGAAGAACTTGTCATATGTCAAATAATGCTAAACATGGATATATCCTGATTAGAAAGTAGAATAACTTTTTCAACATAACTCCTATGAGATTTATTCAACTTCATGGAGACTTTCCACTGATTAATGGTCATATAGCAAGCTTCTTACATAGTTATTCATCCTGGTTTCATTAGAAGCTTGAAGAACTTGTCATATGTCCAAACAAGCTAAACATGGATATCCTTATTAGAAAGTGAAATAACTTCTTTAACATACCTCCAATGTGATTTATTTAACTTCATGGACACTCTCCACTGATTAATGTTCCCATATCAAGCTTCTTACATAGTGATTCATCCAGGTTTGATTAGAAGCTTGAAGAACTTGCCATATGTCCAAACAGGCTAAACATGGATATCCTAATTAGAAAGTGGAATAACTTCTTTAACATACCTCTTATGGATTTATTCAACTTCATGGACACTCTTTACTGATTAATGGTTCCAAATTAACCTTCTTACATAGTGATTCATCCTGGTTTGATTAGAAGCTTGAAGAACTTGCCATATGTCTAAACAGGCTAAACATGGATATCCTTGTTCGAAAGTGGAATTACATCTTTAACATACCTCTTATGGGATTTACTCAACTTCATGGACACTCTCCACTGATTAATGGTTCCAAATAAAGCTTCTTACATAGTGATTTATCCTGGTTTGATTAGAAGCTTGAAGAACTTGCCATATGTCCCAAACAGGCTAAACATGGATATCCTGATTAGAAAGTGGAATAACTTCTTTAACATACCTCATATGGGATTTATTCAACTTCATGGACACTTTCCACTGATTAATGGTTCCAAATCAAGCTTCTTACATAGTGATTCATCCTGGTTTGATTAGAAGCTTGAAGAACTTGCCATATGTCCAAACAATCTAAACATGGATATCCCGACTAGAAAGTGGAATAACTTCTTCTTCATAACTCCTATGAGATTTATCCAACTTCATGAAAGATTCTCCACTGATTAATGGTTCCAAATCAAGCTTCTTACTTAGTGATTCATCCTGGTTTGATTAGAAGCTTGAAGAACTTGCCGTATGTCCAAACAATCTAAACATGGATATCCTGATTAGAAAGTGGAATAACTTCTTCAACATAACTCCTATGAGATTTATCCAATTTCATGAAAGAATCTCCACTGATTAATGGTTCCAAATCAAGTTTCTTACATAGTGATTCATCCTGGTTTGATTAGAAGCTTGAAGAACTTGTCATATGTCCAAACAAGCTAAACATGGATATCTTCATTAGAAAGTGGAATAACTTCTTTAACATACCTCCTATGTGATTTATTTAACTTCATGGACACTCTCCACTGATTAATGGTCCCATATCAAGCTTCTTACATAGTGATTCTGTAACGACCGTGATCTAGGGCAGGGCCCATTTGTTTTTTTCTGTTCTTTTTTTTTATAATTAAAGCCCATCATTTCTTTTAACTTCGTCCCACATTGGAAGTTTAGAGAATTTTTCTTCCTTCCCTTTCCTATATAAAGAGTTGCACCCCTTCCCTTTATTCTCATCAAGTCAAAGTATTTCTTTGCGCGTGGCAAGTTGTTGGATTATTCGACGACCAGTCACCAGTAAGTTTTTGGTGGGATTTTCGGGCGAGCTTATGGTAGTTATTTCTGGTAAGTTTATCGCCTCTTTATTTTTATTTATAGAAATCTATCTAGAGGAAGTTTCTAATTTAGGAGAAAATTTATAGTAGGAAAACCGCTATTTTANGTATAGTTAAAAAATGTTTAAGATCAGTTAAGGTTTAGTGTAGAAACTTTCATCTTATTTGATATGGGAGGTTCGCATAGTTCAGAGTGTTTGCAGCTGATCAAGCATCTTTCTAGCAGAGTTAAGTCATGTTGAAGACATTGTATTCCTATTTGTCATCACATGGAGGTTTGGAGCTGTTGGTATTCATCGAGGTGTATCAGTTATATTCTGAGGGAGCGACGAGTCATACAACCAACAACGGTTCAAGGAAAGATGTTCTTGGGATGATAACTATGTTTGGTCAAAATTGTTGTAGGAGAGTCGGACCCAACAAGAGGCATGACCGACCGAGATTTTAAGGATTGGTGATTAATTAGAGGTCTTTTTGATGGTATTAGAAAGTCGGTTCATGATTGGAATTCGGGGGCGAATTCCAATTAGGTGGGGGAGAATTATAACGACCGTGATCTTAGGGCATGGCACATTTGTTTTTGTTTTTTTTTTTGTTTTTTTTTTCTAATTAAAGCCCATCATTTCTTCTAACTTCGTCCCACATTGGAAGTTTAGAGAATTTCTCTTCCTTCCCTTCCCTATATAAAGAGTTGCACCCCTTCCCTTTATTCTCATCAAGTCAAAGTATTTCTTTGTGCGTGACAAGTTGTTGGATTATTCGACGACAAGTCACCAGTAAGTTTTCGGTGGGATTTTCGGGCGAGCTTCTGGTAGTTATTTCTGGTAAGTTTGTCGCCTCTGTATTTTTAATTATAGAAATCTATTTAGAGAAAGTTTCTAATTTAGGAGAGAATTTATAGTAGGAAATCCGCCATTTTAGGAAAGTTCTATTTTAGGAAAGTTTCCATTTTTGGAAACTTTATTTCTTAAGACTCTGAGCCTAAGTTGTTGGTTCTCGTGTTGCAGTTGACCTCAGTTGACCATCTTCTGTTGACCATTCCATCTAGTGACTAAAGGTGGGGGCTCTTCCGCTTAATCCCGAACTAGTTTAGTACTACTATTATGAAAGTTTAGTTTCAAAACATGATCTGTCTCTGTGAATCGAGTCTGCTTGTGAGTCTTTTTATTATTATTATTTGCTTGTTAAATTGGAAATAGGATAATAGAGGATTCAACGTTTGATTGAATTGAATGAATTAAGAATTGTTATATATATATATATATGTATACATAAGTCTGTTATGAGATTGCGGGACACAAAGATGTTTGTGTTAACGGCGCATTGTGTGGAGATTGCGGGGCAAAAAGACGTTTGTGCTAGCGGTGCATTGTATGGAGATTGCGGGGCATATAGACGTCTATTCTAGCGGCGCATTGTGTGAGGATTGCGGGGTACAAAGACGTTTGTACTAGCGGCGCATCGCAGATTGCGGGGTACAAGGATGGACTCTTGTACTAGCGGCACATAGATTATATATTTATATCCTTATGAGGAGAGTGCGGGGTGCAGAGAATATCTGTGTACTATCATCGCATTGGATGTTTTATGTGGTGTTTTAGACACTGTGTTTGTTTCATGCTAGAGCTAGGCCTACATAGTCGTAGTGCTATGTACTGAGTCAGTGGTTTGCGGTTTAGCATCCCATACCTCACTGAGTGACTC
>MU107145.1:18968-64796 GCA_012274485.2 Sinapis alba | reverse complement strand
ATTATATCACGTATATACAACAGAATACAAATGTTTGGTCATGCATATATTTACTCGACACCATTTAATACTTCGAATTTCTTACACATTATTGGCTGTCCCAAAAAAGAAAAAATATTATTAGTCCAAACTTTGTCTTATCGTCGTACATGAATCAGCAGATGCTTGTATTATTAGTCCAAACTCACACTGATTCAGTGATTCTATCGTCGCTTATTCAGATTAAACAACCCACAGAACCCCAAACAAAATTATGATACTAATATATGATTAGATCCTTTTGCCAAAATACTACTCCCTTGGTGTCATTATAAAAAAGTATCATTTTAGATTTATCTTCAAAAATATTATTTTATATTTTCAATGTAAGTTTATACAATGTAATTTTATAAATTAAATCTATCTTTTATTTTTTTTAATAACCAATGGATTTTTAATTAAATAGTTTTTATTTAACTAATAATAATATATTAATTTATTATATAGTTTTTGTATTAAAATAATAATTAAAAAAGGAAAGATATATGATATCATTTTAAAATTTTCACATCTGCAATACTTTTTAACAATAGTTCAAAAAAATTCAAACAAGAAGTACAACTATTAGACAAGTTATAAACTACAGCTTGAAAATTTAATTAGAATCAAATCGTTTGATCTTTAGTGCGTATAACTAAAGAAATACCAATCACTAATGTTTATTGTACCTTTCGAATAGAAAAGGTGGCATGACAAATATTCTAACTATGAAAATATTCAACGAGTTGACCGAGTAAAGTTATAATTAGCAGCATATTATATACGTGAATTTGATTTTGTTTATGTGTGTTGTCTTTACTCTTTAAATAGACAAAGAAGTTGCCCTTTTAAAAATGTTTTTGGTATTTCTGGGGCTAAATAAAAGCTGGGATTTTCATAAAAGCCAGAAAACAAGAAGAGTGGAGTGCGAGGCATGATGGCATTAGACCTGTCAAAGTTCAATTATTAAGATATGAAGTGTTTTAATAATCCCAAGGATAGTAGTTAATTATTCGTAGATGAAACTATGAATATTTAAGTCAGTGATTAAAAATACAAAAAAAAAACGCTTGAGGGGAATTTGGCATGCACCGAAAATGATGATGTTTTCGGTTAAAAGCTCATTTCCCCAGATCATACAGCAAAACATACAGAGACCCCTGTGATGCTTGTTTCTCATCAAATTGTACTTCTATGAAGAACCATGTGCTCCCCAACAATTTTATGTTAGTACGTTTTCATTAGAATAGGAAAAATTAGTTGATCCCAGTCTACTCAAAGTTATTTCTTGTTGATATATACTGCAAACGTTGTTCCACTTAAGTGGCTAGAAAATGCTAAGTGTTCGCGACATTGTCTCAGAAGAAAAGTCACTAATTAATATATTGATGTCAATACAGAAGTGAAGAAAATACTTCAGGTTATTCTGAAGATTGGATTATGTTTTCTTACTGTTCACAAGTCTATCAAAGCCAACATGGATCATAGCTAAATTTCAACCCTAATTAAGGTCCATAACCCATATAAATACGGTTAGTACTCACGACCCTTACTAAAAATAAGTGAACAACATTAGTGTCTACAAGAGAAGAAAGCATGAAGATAGGGAAATGAAAACAAAATTGATTGAAAATGTATCGGTGTCACACTGACTAACTAAGAGCATGTCCATTAGGAGGTTTTTAGAGAGAGATTCTTAACGAAAGTTAAGAATCAGTTCTTAACTTCCGCTAAAAACTTTCCAATGGACATGCTCTAAGACAACTGGTCCAACTGAAACACCGTATATATTACATTCAAATGGGTATGGGTATAATATGATCATAAAGACTTAACAGCTAACTTTGAATATTTCCGTTCTTGCAAGTATGCACGTTCACTCATTCTATTTAGCTGAAGTCATGTCACACAGTTACGTTCAACCATGAATCTTACGGATAATTTATTTCTTAAATATACATTTAAATGTCAACAGTAATTTGTGCATGGTCAATAAACAAAAGTGTACTACATCAAGAACACATACATATATACATGCACAGAGGAGAGTCAGCTTTGGGTGGAAAAGAGGAAGTGAAAAGGTTCAGAGGCGTGGCCTCTAGCTAGTGACATTGCATAGGGCATGAAATGACTTAGGTTTTGAATCAACCACAAAAAAGTTATATCCCTTTTGTCTTCCCCAAAAAAAAAACAAAAAATCATACTAATAACAATTTTTTTTACTGAACCAAAAAGTAAAATTATGTAAATTTGTCTGAGCTTGGGTAAGTACATATACAATAACCTTTGCTTCGATCTAACTTTTGAATGGTTTGTTCCGTTTGTTTATAAATTGCTCGGGTGAGTACATAAACAATAACTTTCGAAGGTAAAAGATTTTTTTTTTTTTCTAATGCGAATATTTTGTTGTTTAATGTATAAATATGGGCATGCATATTGGAAGAAAGGTGCCTTTAGGCAGGCCTATCGGGACAAGTAAATACTGAGGCATATAGTGAAGTGAGTGGGAAGAGTTATCATTCCGATGTTGTAAAAAGAAACATAACTTTCTCTCTCTTTCTGCATTGCATGTCCCCTTTATCTACAACCACCTCTTCCTCTTCACGTCTTAACGAATATTCTCCTTTTACAAATTTTATACATTGATACACTGATTCATGTGCATATATATATAGAATATTATCATCATCGCTCTCCTCCAATGGTCAAATCAAAATTTCTGCATCAACTTCTCTTTCTCTTGATTCCAAGTATTTTCTTGTTCTTTTGAGTTGCGGCCCACGCGGGATTCTCGTTTTTCTATTCATGTATACATACATAAACTCCACTAAACCAAGTTTCAGTTTCTGACATAAACTAAAGCTAATTGCACTATTTTCTATTTCTAGCTAGTTTTTATCTTGTTATTATATATGCTGAGCCTGACATACATATATATTTTATATGCGTTTATGAATAGTGAATATTATCCTAAATAAGGTAAGAAACTAAGAATCAAATCAAATAAAAGCAATACAATTAAAAATTTCCAATAAAAAATATATATCTTATAAGTGTTTTTTGTTATTATTTAATCCATTTCCATGACTTAGCCACATTGTTTTATTAAAATGAAATAAAACTGAAAGCATGCATACATATTTGTGTGCTAACAAGATCAGACTTAGTAATAACAACGTTGATATATCATATATATATATATATATATATATATATATATATACTGATATACACATTTTCATGTCTTCCAAATGTTTTGGGGCATGAGACATAGATTTGTTTCTTTCTAACTTGTTTTGTCTTTCGTACATACATCACTTTTACTTACAAATAGTTTGTAATATATATATAAGCGGAGAGAATATTTGGAAGACATAAAAAGACAAGAAACGAACTAAAACACAAAATCATAAGCTAAAATTACAAATCGTGGGTTGCTGTATCGCATCGAGCCTATCACCGAGACTGTCCTTTAAGGATTGCAATCATGATCATCTGCCACTGCCATCCTATTTTTAAATGTGCTACATTCTCTTGCTTTTAAGGTACACATTGATATTTGGGCCTTTACACACTCTCCTCCCAAAAAATGTTAGAAGGTACGTGTACGTAAGCCTTGGTCTTGGTAAATGGGTCTGGGCTACAACATGGGCTCAACTGAAATTATAAGCCCATTAAAAAACGGAACACGAGCCTTTAAGTAGAACCACCACAATTACAGCCTCCTATTGTATCTCATCATTCTTGTTCATCAGCCTTATACATGTAATACTCATGGTTTAGCTTGCAGTTTGGTACTAGTTTGCTCCTTTCCACTTGTTCACGCACATTAAAAACATAATTGAGGTTTATCTGGTCTACCTCGATTAAGGCCATCATTGTCAAGAAAGGTGTCCTTGGTTGGATAAAACCAAAAGTTAATTAGACGCAATGAAAACATGATACGTGTCACCTATTAAATTTTAATATTACAACGAAAAAGGCTATTAAACATAAAATAAAGATCCCAAGTCTATAAAGGCCCATGAAACATCAAAAAACGGCACGCAGTCCGGATCCTTAAAACTCAGATGCTACGTTGTCCAAACCATAGACCAAAGCATATCCGCATCTGCACGTGCGAGGATTCCTAGCGCGTTATATAGATTCCAGTCGAATACATTAATACACACAACAAGTTCCTCTTCGTTTCCGCAAAAACCGTTGAAAGAGGTTCGGTTCAGGTTCAGGTTCTCCTCTCGAAATTTATTGTCAAAATTTAATTCTCCTTGCCGCTCTTTTTCTTCCCTGTTTTTACGGTTGATTGTCTGAATTTTATGATTCTATTTTCTGTTATTTATAAATATTTAGTTTTTCAAACCCTTAGATCTGAGAATTGCGTGATGAATTTTGCTTAATCTGACCTGCTCTCTTAAAAAATTGTTAGGTTATCTTTTGTTAATTGCATCTTCATCATGAAGTTCCTGGAGTACACCAACCTTGACAGGTTAAATTTTTTTTTTTTTTTTTTGGTGAATTATGAGAATTATCAGTTTTCTTCCTCTAAAAGGGTTTTGATTACAGATTGAATGTGTTTATGGGTCATCTAAATCTCGGAGAAAGAACTATCAAAGGTTGCCTTGAAGCTTATTCTTGTAAGGACATGTTCTTGTTCATATGTCAATTATATCTTCTTCTGCGATTCAAGAAAAATATAACATATGCTTATTATTATTATTTGTATTTTCGATAGGTAAACACGCAGGAACTGATAAAAGACTGTCTCTTAGTTTGGAGAATGAGGTATTATTGCAATCAAGCATGTGTTTTGGTCTGAAAACCATTGAACGACAATGAACGTGTACAACTGGTGCTTGTTGACCTTATTTTTATATTGTTTCATGTTCCTTGAACTCAGATGCTCGATTATCTTGGCAAATCTTCTGACACTGACTCATCTTCACCCGTTGATCTTTTGTTAAGCAGATCAAGGTAAGGAATCAATGTTACAGAGCTTTTTTTTCTCACCTTTTTAGTATAATAATATATATTACTCTTAATTTTATATTGTATTTGATTATTTCAGTCGAAAGGCTTTGATCTACTTGGTTCTTACACTCTATCAGATGTATCCAGACTATGATTTCAGGTAACTACATGTTTGTAAATCTTTAAAGGGAGGGGGATTATATGGGTAATGTTCATTGTCAGCTTCTTGGGCGACATGGCAACCCACTAATATAATCCCCCTTTTAAAATCTGTGTGGGAGTGTTGTCAGAAGGTTTGACCAATGGTTCATTGAACTGTTGCTAGTTGAGAGTTCAATTCTCTCCATTTCCCCCAAATGATAAACTAAACCGGTTGTGTGAAAGGTCGATAAAGTGTCTGATTGAACATGAAAGAGTCCATCAATGTGTATAACTCTATCACTACTGCATTGTTGTTTTTCTATATTTGTTTCCAGCGCTGTGAAAGCACATCAGTTTTTCTCGGAGGAAAGCTGGGACACGTTTACTCAGATTTTTAACAACTATATGTTTGAAGCTTCCAAGGTATTCCAAGTCTGTTAGATGGAGATTTTTCACAACTGTGTTATATGTTTTCTATAATATGTTTTATAGGAATGGACTGAGAGGAATGAGGATGGTTCCCTACTTGAGGCAATCTACGAGGCTCTTGATGAGGTATGTTCACTGTAATAAGAAACGTATTAGAAGCTAGGCAAGAGAAATAGAAAGAGCTAATCATACAGATGCGATACAGGTTGTGAAACTAGCTGAATGTGAGATATATGTTTACAACCCCAATCCTAATGCTGATCCTTTCGTCGAAGAAGGAGCAATGTGAGTTACAACAACTTTCTCTATTCACAGATTCATCCTCTTTTTAACTAATAGGCTGTTTCCTTATCCTTCTTCTCCTGGTGGGTCAAATCCAGATGGTCTTTCTGTTTCTTATTCTACAACAGAAAACTGAAGCGTGTTGCGGGTTTTCGTTTCTGCTGCATAAGGTGAGATGATTATATAGTTGTCTGTCCCTCTTTTACTGTCTTCTTCTTTATAAGTCTTGCCAACTCTATAAGTGTCTGTTGCAGTAACCTGGCAAGTGATGCTTTTCTCGCTGACTCCCCTCCATATGGAGAAGATGATGAGATCTTTGACGACATGGATATGTGATCTCTCTATCTTCACGTTGAGCTGCACAGTCTGTAGAAAAATCTGTATATCATCGATGTTAGATGTTATGCTCTCTAGTTTCTAGGCTTGTGAATCCAAGTCCAAGGTTAAGCTCTTCGCTTTCCTTTTATCTGTGTAGTTAACCTAAGTATACTGTCATGTGCAATAAGCTTGTCAGACTTTGTTGTAATCTAATAATGTCCCTAAATAATGAGACAAAAATGTTGAGATTTGTGTTTATGTTCTCGTCTCCTTCCATTCACCAGTAGTCACCGCAAGAGCAAACTCCAGCATGAAAATGATGAAACCGGTTCATATCTCGGATGACAAGATCTCGCTGAACTATGCTTGATATGACTTTCATAGCACTGTGGCAATCCGAGCATATCCGTAGATTCTTGATGATCAATATGCGATTTCTTGATAACGGCATTCGAACGAGACCAAACGCCAGCGCCAACCTCTCGCTGTGAAACCACAATCTCTTATCCTTTTCTTCATCATCCATATCGTGCAGGACCGCCTTCCGATCAGGAACATAACCAGCTCGTTTTGCTTTCATGTTAAGCCATTCCAGCATCCCATTTATGAGCTTCATATCCGGATGATGTGATAACCTTCCCACACTGAAGTAATGCACATCTCCTTGATGTTCTATCCAACTTAAACCAGGTTCCTTCTTTACACCATTTTCTTTCATGCTTCTCCTAACAGAAGCAACGTTTGCCCATTGCTTTGCACCTGCGTACATGTTAGATAATAGAACATACGTCGCCTCATCCATTGGATTGACCTTTAGTATCTCCTCTGCTGACCTCCTTGCAAGCTCCACATTATTCTGACCAATCGAGGCACTGAGCATTGCCCGCCAGATCATAACGCTAGGCTGATATGGAATCCCTTCGATCAGTTTCATTGCCCTCTCGAGCTGCCCTGATCTTCCCAAAAGCCTGACCATGCACGTGTAATGTTCTAAACATGGTTCAATACCATGATCTCGAATCATCAACTCAAAACATTCTACACCTTCATCTATTAATCCTGCATTGCTGCATCCGGAAAGAACACCAAGAAATGTTAACGCGTTTGGCTTGCAATCACTATCCTTCATAATGTCGAAGATTCGCAATGATTCTCTACTCAGCCCATGTGTGGAATACCCTGAGATCAACGCATTCCAAGAAGGTACGTCTTTGGTTTCTATCTCGTCGAACACAGATTGTGAGTATTTGATATCACCGCATTTTGCATACATATCTATCAATGAGTTGCTCACTGCAACTTTCTCAGCATTGTTAGTTTTTATCGCCAGCCCATGAACTTGGGCACCTAGTTCCATGCTTGCCAAAGAAGCACAAACTCCAATAGCACTTGAGCAAGTTACTTCCGTTACCGACACATTATTTCTGAGGGCTTCACGAAACAAGCTTAAAGCTTCTTCTGCCTCATCTAGATTCGCAAACCCGACAATGATCGTGTTCCAGCTAACCTCATTCCTATTTGATAACTCAGCAAATAACTTCACAGCGGTATCCATTTTTTCACATTTGGCGTATACATCGATAAGAGCATTTGAGACATAGACATCCAAATCAAAGCCACCTTTCACCACCATACCATGAAGTTGCCTTCCTAAGACATAACATTTTCCGATAGCACACGCATTCAATATACTGGTAAAAGTAAACTCGTTAGGGACAACGAAAGCTTGTCTCATTCGGATAAACATATCAACCGCCTCGTTACAAAACCCGTTTTGACCAAAACGAGCAATCATAAGACTCCAAGGCACCACATCATTCTTAGGCACATCACTGAATACTTTAAGAGCATCAGACATGTCTCCAAGCTGTGTATACAACTGAAGCAAACCAATACCTACACGAGGATCCAACTCATAACATGTTTTCAATATTCTCCCATGAACACTCTTGGCATAATCAAACGCGCCTAGCCCAATGCTAGCCTTAAGCGCAGAAGCAAAGGTGTAGTTGTTAGGCATTAAACCATCCATCCCCATACGTGATAGCAACTCAAGAGAATCCTCCAAGAACCCATTCTCCACATAGCAAGATACAATGCCAGCCCAAGCAACAATGTCCTTGCTCAAAATCCCCTCGAAAACACTTCTTGCACTATCTATAAACCCACAGACGGCGTAAGCATTGATAAGCGCAGCTCCGACAAAGGCATTGGAGTTAAAACCGAGCTTAACTATAGGAGAATGCAACCACCAACCAATCTCAGCTTTGTCTACAGTAACGAACCACTTCAAGAAGGAAGTGAACACGTGTGGGTTAAGCTCATGACCTTCTCGATGCAACCTAATATAAAGACCAACGGGATCTTCACACGCGTTCCCTTGACTTATGGTAACGTAAGAGACATTGTTTCTCTCAGGCATTTTGTCGAACAGGTTCAACGCATCTTTCGCGAAACCTGATTTGACGTACGCGTCGAGGAGAATGTTTGAAGCGAAAAGGTCCAAGCAGATGCCTCGCTTGACGACGTCGCAGTGAATAGCCTTCGTCGAGATTAGTTCGTTTTGCTGAATGCAGCGACGGAGTAATTTGCCGTAAGTATGAGAGTCTAAGCTTGGGATAATCGATTCCGACCATTGCAATGCAGACTCAGCGGTTCGAACAGAAAAGCTACGTTGTCCAAAGCGTTTACATTGAAGAAACGTGCGAATCTCCGAGAAAGTGATTGTTCTAAGGATCCCGATCATGTGGATGTCGAGCTTCGAACTTGCGACCGCGGTATCGTCGCGTTTGACAAGCAAAGCAGAAAGAAAATAATATTTTCCGTTCACCGGTTTAGTGAATCGAACCGGTTGAACCGCAGGTGAAAAAGTATAGATGAGCTCTGGTGATGTGAAAACGTTTCTGTAAAGAGGACAATTATAAGCTCATTAGTATATGCCTCGGCCCAACTCATATCATAGAATGGCCCATGTGAGCCCGATTTGAGAAACAGATTCAAAACTAGGGTTTCTGTGAGTCTCTTTGCCTATAAAACAAAGTTTTAAGCTGTCTTCGTTTCATTGGTAGTACTTTGTTGTTGGCTGTTTTCTTTTTTTATTTCCCTTCTTATTTTCGGTATCTAATGCTTTTAATTTTGTTTTAAAATCTATTGAAAGGAATGTGAGCAGATGATGATTTTATTTGCACTACAACGGTGCTTCCGATTAACCATGCGGATTATATAAATCGAGCTTTTTAAAACTGATGCTCCGTTTCTTCAATCTGTTTCTCTTTTAAGTTTTTGATCTTTCGGTTAAATAGGTTGAATTGTTTTTAAAGTGATGTTAGTATGGAATGAACGTTTTTGACAAAGTATTCTGAGTTTTGTACTAAGAATCTTGCTCTGCTTTTTTTATGTCTGAAACTGATGTGAATTCAATGGTTCGGCTTTGCTTGGTAAATGACAAATGTCTTCCAACTTGCTATATACTCATTTTTCATTTTAGTTGTGGCTTTGTGTCTATTCACACATTATAAAAAAACATATAATCTTATATTTTTTTAAAAAAAAATATAATTACTCATACACTTAATTATATTTCAACCAATAAACAATAAATTGAAAAATCTTATTAATAAATTTTACATTGAAAAACGAAAAGATTAGGATTTATGATTAAAGCTAGAAAGACAAGTAATTTGAAACGGAGGGAAAATGATTTAATTCGGATTAGGATTGGTTACTCAATAATCCTTATATTGGTGTTTTTGACATTTGATTTAGATTAACAGTATTTACGGAAGTTGTGGACTGATTTTGGTTTACAATAAGTTGAAAAGATGAGAAAATTATTATTGATTATTCAATCCTCTAATTCCTATAATAATAAAAAAGTATTTGATCTGAATCACTCAGAGTTAGAGATATGTAATCATCTTGATTTAAATGATTTCAACCTAATCTTTAATTGCCTTCTAAATCTTAACAGTTCTAAACCAAATTTAACGTTCAGCTGACTGAATCCATAGAATTGAAATGGTAAAAGATCAAACAGTTGATTCGAATTATTAGATGTATTACAGATCAGCGTAAAAGACTGCGACTGGTTTCTGTATCCATATATGACATAAAAATAAATAAAAAATTAACTGCATATTCGACCAATTAGTTTGACTATAACGAAAGAGAATATTTATAAGCTGGTATTTTGAAGATGACAACAATGATTAATTTCGGGGGATCAAACCCACCACTACGCTAATGTGATTTCGTGCAACACATTATTTGGAATAATTCAAAGTGCATGCTATTACAATAGATGATCATATAATTTTCAGCTTCAAATTTGTTTACAGGTAGGAGTCTTTTTATTCTGAGCACCAGGGAGGAGTCTATCAAATCATAAATGATTTAGATATCAATAATAACGTCATATATTCTTGTGTTCAGTTGTAACATGGCAACATTAAATTATGGTGTGACGTATAGGAAATGCTATTGTTTCTTTAATCTAGGACACGCCATGCTACTATGTTAATGACTAATGCTAGTGATGGATACTATTCAATGAAAGTGGTATTAGTTCAAGAAGAAGGCACGCAAAGTACGCTCACTTTATTCTTTTATTTTATTTTTCTTCCCAATATACAGTTCCACCAAACTCGTGATACGACTAGGACTTTTAACATAAAAATGGTCACGTTAGTCGGCAAGACTTGACAATATTACTAAAATGAGCTTTAACACTCACATGTTTCTTGAACTAATTTTCATTATAATACTTATGACAAAACTAAACCAAACAAACAAAAATGTATATTCAAATACGTTTAGAGTTAAAAAGATGGGTGACAGACAAGCACGTTTCTTTTTAATACGCAAACGGAAGCTTCATGATAAGCCAAGAGACGTGTTTCATTTTCTTTTCCAAATACTAAAAATTCAACAGAAGTAGAGGAAATATATAAGAAATATATTTATGCCGTAGCGCATAGCGTCAATGAACATTAGAAATAATAAAACATTTAAGAAAATAGCAAACATATGCTATTGTTTAACATATACTAATCTGCAAAAGATATATAGAGGGGACTCGAAAAGATTGAGGAGAAGCCAAACGCAAAACGAGCATCCATGTCTTGGATGGTGACATGACCATTTGGTTTCGTGTCCCAATCAAAAAAAGAGATAAGAGCTTTGTTTAGGCCGATGTCTGAAAGTAAGGAGATGTTGATACTACTCTGCAAAACACAACACAAAACAAAAAAAAAAAAAGTGAAAAAACGCGTTTTATTGTAACAGTAAGTTATAGAGAACACGTCAAATATTTCTTTTGGCCATATGGTACTAAGTCAAACAAACAAAAACAAATGTCTCTTTCTCAGAAAAAAAAAATCGTATCATTTAGTAAGAGAACACCTTGTCGTGAGTAAACAAAAAAGTAGGCTTTAGGTCAACACGTTTTTGTAGCTCCATAATAATCTAAAAGCTTTTTAATATACGTACGTATAACTCTACAGTATCTACGTAGAACCAGAGGCATGTGCTTTGTTGAACTACCAGAGGCATGTGCTTTGTTGAACTACCAGAAGCATGTCTAAAAGTTTTACTTGTATTTGATAAAAAAGTGGCACGACACCTAATTTTTTTTTTTTTTTTTTTTTTTTCACGACACCTAATTATATTTCACGGGTTTTAATGGAATACTAGAGCTTGATCCGCGCGGATATTCGTTTTCATTTTAAAATAAAATTATTTATCTTATTTAAATGATAATATATATTTTAAAAAATTATATGTATCAAATAATTGTTTAATATATTTTCTAAACGTAATAATTTTATAATTTATAATGAAAATTTTTATCCGTCAATTATATCACTTATATTTTTAAAATATAGATCCGTGTGTTTGTGCAAATGTATTTTTATGGATCAAAATTTTAATGTAAATTAAAATTGTTTTCTATGGTTATATTTAATTTATATTATCAAATAATTCAATATATTATTTATAAATTTCGTGTTTTATATTATGTATCTTTATAATTTTATTGTGTTTTTGGACATAGTTAATATATCAATAAAAAATAACTAATCCGTTTTTATAAATATCTTATTATATTTTTGGCATTGACTAAGTATATTTATTGTTTAGCATGATTATAGGAAGTTTTATTTAAATAAATTGTACATATTTTTTTGTATTTTAATTTAAAAAATGCATTAATTAATCTTGAAAAGACAAAAAATCCTTAAAGGTAGGTTAATAAATAGCTTTAATGGCATGCCCTTGTAAATATGTTGAAAAATTAAGGGGTAATTTAAAATTGTACTCCCCTTTTAATAGATTAGATTTGTAATTAAATAAAATAAAAAACGTCGACGCAGAGAACGTAAAAAAAACTGGTTATTTTGTTTTTGGGTAAATTCTTGGATGGTAAGAGAATAATTACCTCCCCTTGCGCTTTTCAAGAAACCTTTGAAGTGACTTCCTCCTTGCGATGGGAAGATCTGAACACACAAAAGATAACAAAGTTAAGTTAGTGGATCCAACCCGTTCATGATTTATATCGGTTTTCTCCTAATTTGGTTAAATGTTGGTACCAAACCATAAACTCTTTTAAAAACTCTGCATGCAACTAATATCTAGTATACTCTAGAAGAATCAAAGCACTGGATAACTCATTGTTAAATTTTCTACTAACCTCCATCTAGGTTCTGGCCAAAGAGCTTTGTTCTTAAGGTGGTCTGAGGAATTACCGAGAGATCTTTCTCCATAGATTTTTCTTTCTTTGGTGATGTTTCCATTGCTACTTTCATAATATCATCAGCTTTGTTAGGAGACACTTGAAAAACGGAGACGGTCCCATTGTAGAAGATGGTCATAGGTACAGTTCCAGAGACAGGATCCATAGCAGGCCTAGTGAAAGATTATTTTTTCAAAAAAATTATTATTTGTGTTTTTGCATTTGGAAGTGCCAAAATGGCAAAATATTATTTAAAGGACATAGAAAATAAAACCTAGTGAGCGGCGCGTGGACCGGAGAAATGGGTATATGTGGATGATCTTCCTTTGGAGTAGATGGAACTGAAGGAGATCTAGTGGATGCTGTATCGAAAGGGTTAGCACCAGAGGCTAACAGCGATTTAATAATCTCTGGGTCCATTTTCGAAATCGCACCTTGAATATCTGCATGAAAATTATTCCCATATAAAAATCGTTTAGGACCACAAAAACAAAAATAAAAATAAAAAAATATTACAACGACCGAACCTCGGAAACTACGACGGCGGTCAAGAAATTTCTTGAACTTGGGCTTTGGAGCGTTGTTGGTCTGCTTCTTCTCAAGACCGAAGAAGTCGAGCTCTGTGGTAACTCTAGACATGTTTGGGTCTGGTTTCTTGCTGGAACAGAGAGATCAAGAAATAGAGAGAGGAGAGAGATATGTATGAGGAAGAGTAATGATAAAAAGGATTATTCATGTGAAATAAAAAAATAGAACAAATAAAGTGTACCCGTCTCTGATATAACGCACGAGGTTCATATGCCTTTGTCTTTATTTTTTAGCACAAACGGGCAGCTCTAACTCATCCACTTTCTTTTTGTTTTCTTTTTCTTTATTCAAAATTTATTGGTTAGGCTCCTAGTCTCTTCCTAATTTATATTTTAATGATTAGCACACATGTTAATGATAACCTATATACTACTATTCATAAATAAACTATTTTGTGTCAATTTCCCGGAAATAACGGATGTCCAGTAGCTCATTTTAGTTAAACTTATAAAATATCTTCAAGTCTTCATATTGGATCCAAATAATTTTGGGTGTATACAAAACATTGTAACCTTGGGTTCTTCTGACATCGTACGTTTTGTAATTTCAAGATCTATATCGTTTTTTAAGCATGTCTTTTTTATTTAGTCTGTTAACTTCCTTTTTTTGTATGACGTTTCTATTTTTTATAAAACATGATCACAACTATTTTTCTAAGGGTTGTTGCAGTGTTCTTTTCGTATTTAAAGTGTATTGCATTTGCATGTACTATTTGGAATTTTCATTACAAAAAGACTAGCAAATAGAATAATACAGCTTGATTATAATCCAAAATGTAGTATTCTTATATTGTTTTATTTGTGTTTCGTTGTCACTGTACGTTATCTGCTGAANTCATGATCACAACTATTTTTCTAAGGGTTGTTGCAGTGTTCTTTTCGTATTTAAAGTGTATTGCATTTGCATGTACTATTTGGAATTTTCATTACAAAAAGACTAGCAAATAGAATAATACAGCTTGATTATAATCCAAAATGTAGTATTCTTATATTGTTTTATTTGTGTTTCGTTGTCACTGTACGTTATCTGCTGAAAATATTGTTTTTTCTTCTTCTTCTTTTATGAGCTTTATATTTATTAACAAGATTCACAACTATTTTTAGCTTTTTCTAGGAAGTGTCCATGGGGTAATAATAATGGCTTGCATGTACTTCAATTGAAAGTGTCCATGGGCAAATAGTGTTTCACGACGCTTATTAAAAGTCAGTCTTACTGAAATTTCATCTTCTTTTTTTTTTTGAAATTTCAAAATAAGTTTCATCATTAAAGTTTTTTTAAAAATAAAAATAAAATAAGTTTCATCGGAGTACTATTAAAGATATCGATTAGTTGACTCGGTTAATTAAAGTACATTTCCAAAAAGGTATCCATTTGTTTATTTAATAAATAATTTCGTTATTTAAATAATGGTATATGGAAGCTAAACATGCATCCGTTAGACTGTAACTCGATGTTATCATTATGCTTTAACAATACTAATGCTGTCTGATCAGTGCTTCCCTTTCGGTTCGGCTTTGATTAAATGGAACATCTACTTATATAACTTTGTTAAATCAGCTAATCTCATCGTTTGTTAGAAAAATGAAAAAGAAACAATCTCGTGACAAGTCAAGTTTGTTCTGGAGAGTCGTGCGAATAAGTTTAAATGAATACAGTAAGGAAAACGAAAGAGAAAGAGTCATATGCATGTCTTTCACGTGTTAGAGAGATGTAGTTAATGTCAAGACATCACTAGGCAAGGTGCACTCTTCTCCATAAAGTCTTTAGTGCTTTCGTCGCTTTCTCTCTTTTCCTCACATTCTGATTTGACTCAGCCTCTGCTCTCTCTCTCTCTCTCTCTCATTTGACTCACCCTCTTTCTCTCTTGATTCAGTTAATACGCCTTCTTGATTTGGATTAGTTATTTCATTCATCTCACGTTTTCTCTGTGCTGGCGGTTTGATGAAGATATATTTTTCAAGTTGACCAATCCATTTTCTCTGTGCTGGCGGTTTGATGACGATATATTTTTCAAGTTGACCAATCCACCCCTCTTATATACCTTCCATAATACCAACTTGCCCTTCTTTATGGATTTAATCTCATCTACACAAATTATTATTAAGGTGGGACATATTGGAGATATCCGAATCGATCAAATCCGTAAAATTATTATTAGGATCTGGATTCTGGACATTTCAGATATCCATAATTATTATATTATTCCAACTAAAATTTGAATATTTACGAATATCTAGATTTATACTTTTTTTTTTAAAGTAAAATTTAGTTTAAAAACTACTTAATTAATTATTTATTTAACTTTTTTTAAAAAAAATAAAAAATTATTGAAATTTAATAAAACTAACAATTTAGTTATTTCATATAAAATACATATAATATAATATAATATACATATACATATATAAATAATTTTATTTAAAATATTTTTAAAACGTGTTACAGTCAAATTTTGCTAATAAAATTTAGATCAAAGACAGAAAAATTTGCCAACCTTTTTTCTTTTGTTTACAGATTTTGTGTGTTTACATCATTACAAAACTTAAGGAACTAATTGGGTTTAAATTCGCCTGAGTTCAGTTTCTAATATGGACCTAAATGTTCTTTAGGCATTTAGCTGATTAGGCTTTAGCCCAAGTGTTTAAATTTCCGTTTGCTAAAAAAAGCTTAAAGGGAACAGGTTCTGTTGAAGTAATCAAGAGAAATAGAGCTCTCAATTATCAAGTCTTTAAGCCCAATGGTGGGTTTTCGGCTAAAGAAGGCTCGCAGAGTGGGATTCAAATTTCAAGCCTGTCTTCGTGAAAACTCAAAAGGAGATACATTCAACTGCAGTTACAAATCTCATCTAAGTACACGCGAAATCGTCAAAGATACAAATGGACTTTTTCTCCGAATCAGACCGTTTCCCATCAGACCGGTTATATTATTCAGCAAAAGCATGAATCTTTCAATCAATAACTACAAGCTCGCTATACTCTGCTCCTGATATAGCACTCTCCATGATCGTCATGGGATCAATCTCTCCATCATTATCCAAAAACATTTTGATCAAATTCTTCGAAAACCCACTCACCAACGCCACTCCCTTCTTGCTCCCCGGCACCGGCGTTGCTCTCGAATCCCTCAGATTCCAAAACACTATCTGCGGCACAACGGCACCGTATCCCTTCTTTCTATACTTTCTAACAATCGCCCTGTAATCCGTTTCCCATGTCTTCGTATCTTCTCTTGTATTATTGCTTCTTGAATTATAATGAGACGACGACGACGACGACGAGGAGGACGAAGCTTGGTCGAACTCCATGTCGCTGAACACAAACACCCTCTTGATCATCTCCTCCGGCTTCAACTTCCCTTCAACCGCCACTTTCAAAATCAAATCCAACACTTTCCGAAAATCAGTGTTCATTCCCCACTTCATCTTCCTCATGAAGTTCGTTTTCGTCCTCAGATCGTTTCCTTTCACGACGTGCAGCTCTGGGTTTTCGCTGAAAGTTATCAGCTTTCCTCTCCACGGCTCTTCCGTTAGCTCCGAGATGAGAAGACCCAACGCGACGGAAACCTCCATGGGGTCGCCTCTCATAGATCCCGAGACGTCGGAGATCGCGATGCAGCTCGTAAGCGAGCCTTTCTTCTTTAAATCATCCACCATTCGTTTCCACTGCAGCTCCGCGACTTGTCCGCCGTCTCCTCCGTTTAGCTCGCCGATTATCTCGTGAGGTAAGACGGCACCGGCTGCAATCTTCGTTTTGCCTTCTTTCGCGTCTTCGAGATACTTCTGGAACCTCTCTGCGTCGTGGTTCAAGAATATCTCCTTGTACGACTTCATTGCCACTGATGCTACTCTGTTGTAAGGAAGAGAGCCCCAGTCTCTTGCTCCCATGTAAACCTCTGGGAGCTGCAGAGTCTTTCGTAAAGGGACAAGAACTTGTTTTCTTAGCCTGTCACGTACTCTGTAAGCGTAGTGAGCTTCCTCTACTCCCTCGTATTCTTGGAAAGATTCACGAGTGAAGATTTTTCTAGCGATGCTCTCGCAGATAAGAGTTGTTTTGTCGAAGGAAGAGTCAAGAGACGGACACCACTTAGCTGCTAAAGAGATCTTGTTCGTTTCTCCAGTTTTCAAGAACTCGAGATCTTTCTTGAGGAGATCTGCGAATAGGTCAGAGACGCGTTCGTGGAGGAAACGATAGTCTGGATCTTGAGAGAATCGAGTGAAAGCTTTCTTCCCCATTGAAATCTTCTCAAGCTTACGATCTAAGCTCGCTTTAGCCTTCTCTTCCTGGTTCCTCTTCTCTGCATTAGCTATCCTCATCTCCCTAGTCGCCGCTGGCTTCTTACGTCCACGACCTACACCACGACCATAATGAGAGGATCTCGTTGTACCAACAGAGAAAGGAGCTCTTCCTCTGACTCCACGTCTACTTATAGATCGTGAGCTGAAACCACTTTTCCTCTGCTGCCATTCAGACTTCTGGACCCTACGGATCTCAAACCCTTGGAGAATCCGGTAAAGAATCTCCGGAAAGTCTTTAAAGTATCCAAATTTTGAGAGGGAATCGAGATTACAAGCTAGTGTTTTGGGGTGGCAACCGTGGAGCCATAGCGCCGCCGTGTAAAACCCTTCCTTGTCGGATTTTCCCGTACCACGGACTCCACGAAGGTTGCAGATAAGCTTGAGAGTGGTCAAAGCGTCGTGACTCCAAGCCGTACAGAGTCTCTGCTCTAATGATTCCTTAGGCGTGCTAGGAACAACGTGGAAGAAGAAGTCAAGACAAGGGTTACCTGCAGATATGTACGTGGCGGCTCCGTTCTCGGTTAAGCCCATAGGAGGAGAAGAGGAGACGTTGACTTTGGTTGACTTGTTGAAGTTCGAAACCATTAGGTCCATAAATGGATCGCTGGGACCGGAAGCTGTGGTGGGCTTTGAGTGGAGAGAGTTGGAGTCATGAAGCTCCGGTGGACCAAGCAGAGGTGACGTCATTGTTACTTACAGAGATATTGTGGAAGAGAAGGTGTTGATGAAAATCGTGTTTATTGTTGGTCTTATTTATAAAATCTAGTTGACTTGGGGATCACGTTCTTCATCCGTATCTTCCGTAGTGGAGGCGCATAAACCGACATTGATAAAAGTCTTTTATTCTATTTTTGAGCCCAATATAAGGCCCATTAAGTGTGATTCGTCTTTTAATGGTCTGGTCCATATTTCAAGTCTGTTTCCGAGAAAAGTCAAGAGAAGAATCCTTCAAATAAAAAATTTTGCAATTTGGAATTTTCCCCTTCCATCATCTTCCGCGTAACTTCCCTGGAAAAATCAAGTTTTCGTGGAATCAGCGTGTCATCCTTTCTTTATACTTATTATTATCTCGCTGCTGTGTGTGTTTGCTTCATCTAAATCGTTGACGATGTCGAAAGAGGGAGAAACGGTGATCGGAGTACCGTATTACGCGGCGCAGAACCCGTATCAGGCGGGGATTGTGCCACCGAACGCTATCTATGGAGATCCGTTAGGTGCTCCGATCCAGCAAACAATTTATCGGGATACTCCTGCTCCTTTCAATTGCCTCTATTGCGGCAATACTGGTCTCACCGATATCAGGTAAAACACATACCTAATCTCTTATGCGATTCTTAGGGTTTATGATTTGTAATCGTTCCACGACTCGATTATATAAATCATCTATGTGAATCTGTGATATCATTAACTTGCCAGTGGTTTTGACTAGGAGATGTTGAATTTCGATTGTTTGATTGATGACTTCATCAGCTACACAATGTTTGAATGATGGAAAAATTTCAGCTTTTAGAATGTACGCTTGTCTGTGAACAATCTGAAACAAAAAAGATTGATCCACACCATTTCTTTCTGTGCGTTTATTGTTAGATTAATCGAGTTATATACTTTAGGATCTCTTCTATTTTGATAACCTAAGTGAATTGGTTTACAGATTTACGCTATAAGCATCAACTCTTGCAGTTTATCTTCTTAATGCAGTCTAAGCATTCATGTGTAGGGGGCTCATTTGTTCAGATATCTTTAGACTGTAGAAACTAGAAAGTATTTTTTTTTTAAGAGAATAAGACTGCTTTTGTGTGCATTTATCTTGTCTTTCTTTGTGATACATTACTTATAATATTTGGATTTGAAACAGATCAAAACCTGGTGTAGCTGCTGTTGTTGCTTGCATGACGCCGTTTATGCTTGGATTCTGTTTTCTCTGCCCTTCAATGGATTGCCTCTGGAACAAACAACACCATTGCCCTCAGTGTGGGAATAAGGTGCTTATTCTTCTTCTTCCCTGCAACTCTCGTGATCCCTCGTTTTTGTTCCTCTGTATTAAAAGAATGTTCTGATTGATATGTTTGCAGGTTGCTGACTTTGAGAAATCAGATCCCTGCCTTGTGATGGATCCACCACAGTGGAAGCAACCAAGCTTTGCACTCCCTGCATGATAACATTGAATTATTTTCTTTCTTCTTGTTAATATTGCATGTCCTTGTGTTGTATGTATTTACGAAAATTGAAGATTCAGAATAAACCCTATCAAGTGTGTGAGAAAAAGAGTATACAATCGTCTGTATTGTCCTTTGATTCGTGAATTGACTATGAAAAGATTAGTGTCTTGACTCTTGCCCTTCTTTGGATATGAAAAGAAAAAAAAAAAACACCCGAGAAACCCAAAGATAAGGATAGTCTGATGGGCTGGGCTGGGCCGGTTCGATGCCTTTGAGTCCGGCGTGTTTAAAGTAAAGACGTCCATTTCGAATCAGGCTTGTTAATTGTTATTGCTGTTTGTTTAATGTTTCTTCAAGCCTACTCTAGTTTTGGGTATACAAGTTGAAATTATAGCTGACAAAACCTAAAGAGTATTTCAGGATAGCACAAAGAAAAATTTCATCATAAATAGCCACACAAATATCAAAATGACTTTTGACCAAAATGTTTCATTAGAATAGGTAAACGTGTTTATACTCATATTAACTAATCAATATTTAAAGGTTTAAAATTTGAGAAGAAGAATTAATTTGGGAGAGATGTGGTTTAAGATTTTAAAATTTAAATAATAGTTTTAAAAATAATTTTGAATTTTAAAATAAAATTCTGAATTTTTTTTTGGAAAAAATTCAAAAAGAATTCGAAAAATCGAATTGAAAAACATTTTTTAAAAAATAAAAAGTTTCCTTTCTTCTTTTTAATTAATTGTTATTTTATATATATATATATGTATATATATATATATTTATAAAGTAAGAATAAAAAAATCTTTTACCTCTTTAATCAAACATCTTTCGGTGATTTTCTTCTGGTCAAAAAATCGATTTTAGTATATATTAGGAGATTTTCTCACACCTAAATCCCCTCCTTTTCTAGATATTTTAATGTCAAATCTGTATTATTGGTTGTGTCTCTTAAACCCCTAGACAGTAAGAATTCTGGTATACTTCCCTGTCAATCGAGGTCATGTAGATAATAGCAACTTCTCTTATGTTAAAATGAAGCAAAGTACTAACTATTGAATCATGAAGACTACTTATCAACTACAAGATATTTTACTGTACTGTTTTTTTTTGTCTTATTTCCTCCCTGTTGGCATAAGTTTACTCTTATCTGTTAATTCAGTTTGGGTTTACAAAAGCATTACCCTTCTTATATGAGTCTTTGATAAGGGCAACATCAAGTCATGCAAATAATCTTTAGCAACTTGAATAAAGTTCGAATACTTTTTTTGTAAATGTGTTTTGATAGACTGATAAATAGGGAGTTGCGTGCAAAGGTGAAAAGGCAGATAGATTTTTAGTGCAGTACAGATGTGCAACTGTAGTTGTCACCAAGCATATGCCTTGTCTGATGGTTTTAGTGTTTAAAGCTTATATAACTCTTCTATTTTGTTAGAATCTGAGAACAGTAAAGAGTTGCCTCTTCAGCATGTGAAGTGGCTTAGCTTGTTAGGTTCTTTGGGACCATTTTTTAGATGTCTATCTATAGCAGGAATTTTAATGTTTTGACGAAGTTTTGGGAGTAGTTCTTCGCTATAACTGTCTAATCATGCCTCAAAAAAATGGTCAATTAAGGAAGATACAACTGAATCTTTGATGGGGTCCATGGTTTACAAATTTTTCAAGATGTGTGTAGGATTTGCTTAGAGATTGGAGAAAAAGAGGACCACAGGGAAGAAAGCTAAACATGTGATGTAAGTAAAACTGCTCCTATATCATACCCATTTGTTATTTGTCATTATGTCTCAGAAAGCTGAAGCTCATCCTCAAGTCACTCCCTCACAAGGGGTTTTGCTTCTTCACACGCTACCTCTACACAAAATATCAAACACTATTTTTTTTGGATATTTTTACCTATGTAGCTAAAAACTTCCTGATCTTTCGGACTGTAGAGCATGTAGTTTAGTTCCCTCATCTTCCTTAATCAGATTCGAAGTTAGGGCCGGGTCGAGTTCCCATGATAGACTGGTTGAAAGGAGTTTGTTTATTTCTTGAACCGACAGGGTCAGGTGATAAACAGACATCATGATGCGGTTGATGATGATTTAAACCTTAAGTAATTAACTACGGCGTTTAGGTTTGTGTTGTCACCAAGAAATGAATATGGGAAGAGTCACATCCATAGTTTTGCGTAGAGTCTAGGCAACATGTCTTTGGGAGCTGACCTCATTCTCTTCTGTAAATGCGTTGTAGTAGGGCTTATGGGATCAGGCAAGAGCCGTAAAGAGATTCAGGCACTAAACCCAAATAAAGAAAAGTTGATGAAATAAATTATAAAAAATATTCTCTTTGGGTTTATTTGAGTTTGCTTACCCAACTAAGTTCCTTCTTGTTTGATGTTAGTTTAATATGGTGTGGTGGTTGGGAGTGAACAAAAAAAAACGAAATTTTAAAACGATTGGGTACAAGAGATCGATATAACTTTTTTGATGAATGATGATGCATTTCCCCCACCTTCGTAGTGTTTCTTGTTAAATTAATAATAAATCGCATCTTATTAATATATCTCGTCTTTAGTTTTCTCTATACTTAAGTTGCTATAACATTTCAGATTAGGACATCTCCAACACAACTTAATTTTTTCCTTCATTTTAGAGTAAAAGTTAATATGGAGTAAACATTTTTCTAATCTTACTTCATTTCTCACTCTATAATGAAGTTTACTCTATAATTGGAGTAATCTATTTTTTTTTTTGTTCATTACTTCATTAAAGAGTGAGAAATGAAGTAGGATTGAAGCATTTTTACTTCATAATCACTTTTACTCCATTTAAAAAAAAAAAGGAGTTTTACATTGAAATGCTCTTAGCAGTACTTTTTGCGTTTTTGTTTGCGTGTAGGTTTGATTTGTTTTTAGTTTTACAATTCACTACTAGTCTACTAGAGTAGAGATGTTTCCCTTTTTATAGTTTAACATTAAGACAAAAGTTTAAGTAAATCTAAGGCGAATATACATACATATTGAATGTAGTTGGTCGAAGTGACACATAACCATGCAATGTGAGTAAGAAAATGGCGTGTGGGGGTAAGAGCATCTCCAATGGGGAGTCCTTAAGGGGAATCCTTAGGGAGAAAATAATTAAATAATCGGTGGACCCCACTAAAACCTAAAGATTCGATCCTTAAAATCTCTAAATAAGGATCGATCCTTACACTATTTACGTTTGGAAAAAAAAAAAAAAAAAAAAAAAAAAAAAGCAAACAGTTAAGGACTCCACAAGGGTACACCATTGTGGATGCTCTAATGGCTTGTTTGTGAAAATGTGTGGGTCTACCACGTCTCACAAGTCGCAACCCACTTGGTTTTACAAAACACAAGTCAGCCTTATACGACTCTCATTCTCTCCCCACCTTCTTTTCTTTATTTTCTCCTCTTTTCTTTAATAAAATTTCCATTAATATACACATGTATTTGCTAACAAAGTTATTAATAAAACGTTTTATTCCAACAGAATTTTCCCATTATGTTTTGCCATATTTCGTCGTTACTATGTATACGTTATGATTGAAATATAAAAGTAAGTTGGATATGTTTCAAATCACTTGAATATATATATATACGCCACACACATGTTTATTCTCTTGTTTTTTTTTAGTTTCCTATTGAAATTATTCTCTTTTTCTTTAGAATACATTGAATCAGTTGTTATGGAAGAGTATTGTAGTATTATCTATGCAAAAATCGGTGTATTATGCGGGCCAAATTATAATATATTGTCCCTAAACTTATAATCGGAGTCAAAGGAGTTACTTGTGGGGAAAACAGAACAAAACATTTGAACAAATCCACTATCTTATAGCAACAATGCCGTACGAAGCATCCAAAAATAAATGATCTCTTTGGGTCGGCAAAATATATTCTTCACTTTTCCTTGTGGCATACGGAACATGAAAACAATCCTTAAGACATATAAAAAGATTGAAAACCAAGTTGTTAATCAATTTGACTGAGTTGATAAGCACTAAGATGATTTGGATTGCTTTCAAGTACAAGAAATCGCAACTATATGCTTAGCACCACTAATATCGAATATGTGTGGACTAGTAAGAATTAGCAATATGACCAATCAAAATACCTATACCGACCGTTTTTTTCTAAATGTATTCTTTTAAAAGATTTTTTTCTTATAAATAATATTGATTTATATGAATTATATATACAAAACAGAATTATTTTGTAATTATAATATCTCAGTTTTTGTGGAAAAATTGCCTATATTTATAGGTTAGGCTTTCCAAGGCATAAAAAAAATTAGGGGAGATGAACAAACGAGTTTATTAATATTATCTTGTTTTTAACAGAGTTGTTTCATTAATTCGAATATTTAGTTGCCTAATTTTTCTTTGGTAGGTTTTGTGTCTCGCTAGGTCGAACACTAATCAGACCGTCACCTAACTTTTCAATTTAGTTACGTAAGGCATAGTAATTCGATGGAGACCGAAGTAACAGATGCTGTTGCAACATAACTCAGTAACTCACATAGAATGTTTTTTTTTCAACTGGAGTAGGTTTGAAGATTGGAATGGAATCTATAGATAGAGATTTGATCCTCCTCTAATATATTATCCTTACGGAACTTGATTCTTAATAGGGATTCTTTGAAGCTCTTAGTTATGCTCTCATAAAATAAGTTATAAATTTCCATCTACTTTAATATTTTGAATCGATTCTTGCATTAATCTTTTTTTGTAGTCCTTCCGTGTAAAGGATCCTATGACGACAGAGATTGTTTCTCCATATTCGTAAGAAAGAATCGTCAAAGATGAAAAAATCTGTGAGTTTCTATCTTTGTTCTATTTTCTCCTAGCAATACAAATAATCGGAGTACAAGACATTATCGGACTGTCGTTATAGAACAACAAAAAAGTGAAAATTTTCAACTCTCAGTTTTATCATAATAAAATACGCATTAGGTAGAAGGGAGGGTAGCTTTTATGTTCAAAGTGAAGCATTATAATAACATGTCTCTTCTTTTTTTGGTAAATGGTTATGTACCATAGTTATTTAGTCTTAGTGCATGATTATTGCGGAGTTCTTATGGTACATTTATCTTATTTAAGAATCGTTTTTTAAAGTTTTTTTTGTTAAAGTTAAGAAACAGTTTTTATATTATGCTAAGAACTTCGTTCTAAAAATCTTGCAATAATCATGGTTTAAGCTACTTGCTTCAATGCCCTTAAAGTTCAGTGAGCTAATATATACATATAATTTAGTTATATCAAAAACATAGCACGTAATAAAAATAACAGGAATTAGTCTCTCTCTCAAACATAGCACATTTAAGGATTTTTATTTTGTTTCATAATAAGTGATGTTTTTACAGTTCAGATAAAATTTAATATCATTTGAAATTTGTGATTAATTACAAAATGCTACATCATTTTATAAAAAAAATTTCTTATAAGATAAACTATTTAAAATTTGTATTTCTTTAATTTTTGTGAAAAATTGTAAACACCACTTAAAACAATACAAGTTAGGGAAATATTGAACCTAAACTACAGCATTTTTACAAGTGGGGACCTTATGTGAAATCAGTTCACATCATTGTAAACAACCAATAGTTTTTTTCTCTTAGGATCTCAGTTTGAAATGAGTAATTCTATAATTGTGTAGTTTCCACCGAATAATTATGACCTTTTTGACATTAAAAGAGATAACTACTCATCACACTCTTATTACGTTTTCTGCACTTTTGACAAAAAGGCTCTCTTTGACAGCCTCTCCGTGCTATTATTACCCTTTTTAGTTGTAATCCTCCATGCATATATCTAATCATACTTACATAATACACTTAAATGCCATCAAACAAAATTAAAAATACACACCTAAATAGGGTATACACACAGAGACACAAACATATTAATAATTTTACGGTCACGTGCAGAGAGGAAATTATTCCAACCGTAATAGTTTCCACTTTCGTAATAATAATACAAATTTATGTGATTAACAATAACGAGACATTATAGGTTTTTTAATGAAAATTATGACTACTTTTAATTTTCGGCATGGGATTGTCATGGACCTAAACAACGTATTGTAAGCTATTGCTTCTTCATCTCTATTTCAAATGTATATTTTCCATTTGTGGTAGTATCTCCAAGTAAAGAACATATACTAAAAAATTGTATAATGACACTTATAAACGCATATTTATTGCGATAAGTGGATTGTTTGGGACAAGAATTGTAATAAAGTTTATACATTTTTTCATGAAATTCAACTAGTTCAGGAAATATATGTTTTAGAAAATAGATGATATGCAACAAAGAACAATTACTCGTTTTCAAGTAAAATGGAAAAAAGAAGCAGAATCGTATTGATATAAAATTATTATAATAGTTATTAAAGATAGTCAACATTAAAATTAAATTAAAGATTTCTTCTGAAACTATTGCAACTACTGGTCTCTTCATCAGAAGAGAAGATCTCCGTCGTGAGTCCACTTGAAGCGTTGTCGGAAGAAGGAGAGCTTGGCAAAAGGTTCAAGTCCGTGGTCCTTTCTTTTCTCATGAAATCGAAGAATATTGGTTTAGTTTTATATTCGGTTTGGTTTGTTGTAATTATTTCAATTTGTTCATTATCATATCTAATATTCCGGTTATCTCCATCGTCTTCGTCGCTCTTGTTACCAGCTCTCTTTTTAAGGAAGATACGACAAAGAACCCAGTTCTGAGTAGGACCCATTGAACTCTGCAGAGAGAACATGGAAACTAAAATTTTAGTGAAACCGAAGATTAAACCGGAAAATTGAGAAAGAGAGAGAAGTTGTACCGGAGGAGAAGAAGAGAGACGATATTCGTGCATGATCCAATCGGTTCTTGAGCCATGAGGTGGTTTTCCTTTATAGAAGACGAGTGTTTTCTTTAAACCAACGATTTGATTTCCTCTAGAGGTCACAACCCGTTTATCAATACCGGTAGCTTTCCAATAACCGGAACCGGTTGCTCGATTAGACCGGTTCCCATTTGGGTACTTAGCTTCCCTTGTGCTGAAGAAGTACCTCTCCTTCTCTAAATTACCTGGTACATTTAGAGAGTGTTTAATAAGTCTAAAAGGTCAAGAAAACATAATATTCTAGCAAGAATTTAGAAAAACTAACCAGGCAAGTCCCAAGGATCAGCTCTGCAAACATCAAAGTCAGGAATGATGGAAGCTGGTAATGGAGAAGACAAGACTTTTCTCTTGAGATACTGAACCACAAGCTCCTCATCAGTGGGATGAAACCTGAACCCAGGTGGCAATCTCATAACACCATTCTTCACGAGTTTAACCTTATCCATAGTTCCAAACAAAGTGAAGAGATAAATCACAAAAGAGAGAGGGAGGAAGAAGACAGAGTGGGGTGTATGAAGAGGGAAACATGGATGGTATGTTTATATAAGGTTGAAGACGATATGAACAACTCCTTTTCTTTATTAATTTATTAATTTTTAAAAAATATTTGTTTTGCGTAAACCATACTCAATCTCCTTCCTTTTGACGCCATTTGCATAAATCTATCTTTTTCATTTTTTTCTTTCTAATATTCATTATTATTATTTTTTGTCTTTCAATTATTATTATTTCTAGTCGGTATCTACCTCCTCTCCTTTTTTGTATCTTTCGTCTGAAAAGTGTAAACTCTTGGAACATAAACTTTTTTTACTATATAAATAATTGTATATGTAATTTGAAAAGGACTACTTTATTAAAACAACAACTCCATTTTTAATAAATTATAGCGTAATCATACACTCAAACAAAGTAACGTGGAGGTAATAAATATATATACTTTTTTTTACTACAAACATTAACCAGCCTAGTTAACAAGTTCACCATTCTCTAACTTGCTTGTTGGGTTTAAACAAATTATTTCCTTTTATATATATCGATCCAACAGCACTATCGTCATTTACATGATTTCTTCGGCTTGAAAGAGTCTGAGGAAGTCGTTTTAATTGAGAAGGCGGGTCCGTTCAGGCCAGTTTCGGCTAAAGCGGTGATTATGAGGTCAGCTTATGTCATGCTGACAACCGGAGATCGCACTCTGCGTTTGCACGTATGCGTTATACCCTTTTGAGGTTAATTTTTATTTTTATAAAAAAATTAACCAATACTTTGGGCATGTTTCGTTTGTGTGTCGCTGCAATCTACAACTTGCAATCAATCATAGCTTATAGGTTGTTATTCGTTTTTTTTACCGTGTAACTATTCGCGCAATCAGTCGTAATTGTGAATTGTTGATATTATTTAAGAATTGTTTCTTAAAATTTTTTAAGTAAATTTAAAAGACAATTCTTATATTATGTTAAAAACTTTGTTCTAAGAACCTTACAATAATCGTGGTCTAAGAATTTCTTCTTAAAAACTCTGCAATAATCATGTTTTTAGTCGTAGAAACTTATGACAACGAAATGACAAGCGATATGCAATGGAACATGGTTTTATGGTGATTCGTGTGAATAAATTTGTGTGAGGGAGAAACCGAAAATACGGGAGTAGTTTGGTGCTTATGAGATGGGACAAAACTGTAAGCCTCTGGTTTTAAATGACTTTGGGAGAGGCTTCTCGGAACTACGGTATACTCCTACAATGTTCAACACGTCAATACATGCAAGTCCAATATTCATCCACATATTTAATTATAAATTTATAACCATATATAACATGCCATGTCTTGACCAACAAAAAAACAAACACAACATGCTATATCTATTGAAAATTTATAATCCTTCTTTTGAACAAATTGAAAATTAATAATCCAATTAATGATTTAATTAATGATTTTAAGAAGGATATGCTGTTTGGGTATAGTCTTATATTTTTTAAAAAATAGTCTGATAAATAGTCTATGGATATTGATGAATGCTAATTAAATATGGACATCGACTTGGTCCTCATCATGTTCCTCCCTCCCCCCAAAGAGTTCTCAATAGTTAATTGGTAGGCTACATTAACTACTTTGCATGTTTATTGATTGGTTTTGTTTTATTTGTTTATCACTTGGTTATTCTTTTTACGTTTTCCTCCACACGAGACGCATACTACCTCTAATTAATAACTTCATTAAACTCATAAAAACGTTGGTTGACAAAAGAATAGATGTATATATGGTTAGCAAATGAAATAGATGTGCGTGATCATGTGTAATGAGGACTCTCTAATAAGGAACAGCGGAATATAGCTCTAACTCTAAAATATATATTAAAAATAATATAGAATAGATATATAAATTGAAGTATATCTTTAAATTTTTAATTATATTTTTAAATTTATAGTTTGTAGTTTCAAAATAAAAATGAACATATATTAATTGAAGCTATTACCTTTAAAAATTATATTATCACTGTTTTGTATATGTCATTATATTTTTGAATAGTTTAAAATAGTTTGAAATTTATTAAGTTTTATGGACTTCTAACTTAAAACTAATTGATGATAATAATAGTGTCTCAAGTCTTTTATAGATCATTCATATTCTATCGGAACTCCTGATGTGAAGCTTATATTCACACATTTTTTTAGAGATTAAGACTTATAGCTCATTAATCACTACATAATCCCAATAAAACTGCACTGTATGCAACTGTTATACATGATTCATAGTTTCATACATGCATTATGCATATGTACAGTGGTTAGGACAAAATAAGAACGGTAAAATCATATGATCGGCTTATAGTATATCATATATATTTTGCTCCATTATCCCTCGTGAGTGTTTTTCCTTCGTGTTGTGGGGATTGGAATTTGTGGTTAGAGTTCGTCACTTGCAACTATTTTTCTCCTTTTCGTTATATAATATATTTATCGAGATATAATGTACATTTATTTTATAAAAATATAGTAAATGATTATGAATTACTTGATATATTTCACTATTCCAATTTATGGAGTGGGTGCGTTTATTTATCAGACATGAAAATTAATTAACTATATTTTCTAGTCTTAGAATTTTACATAATTGAATACTAATAAAGCATATGCCCCTTGGCTAAATGAAAGACATATGCATCTTATTAGTTAATACTGACAACTCAGACCACCACAAAAGAAGAAATTATGGAACTCCTATTATTTGATAACCATCTGAAATATCCCAGACAAGTCAATGGTTTCTAACAAAGTGAAAGAACAAAAAATATACGTCTATGTAAACTCGAACACCAACTTGATAATTAGTGGTGTATGGATTGGACCATGCCCTGCCTAGCTATATACAGACCACTGGACAACAATATTCGTGTCTAGTCTTCAAAAAAAAAAATCCCTGTGTAACATATATGTACATAGTATACGAGTAGAAATGAAGGACAATCTAGAAAATAACTAATAAAATTGCAGTTTAATGATTAAAACTAATTCATGGAGATATAGATAAACTAAAATGAAATCGATGTCAAGGGGTCCGTGAAGCTGACAGTGTGCTGTAAGTTCCTCCAATCCCGTTGTCAACCTTCCTGTTTGTATTGGATCACAAGAAAAAAATATTTATAAATTAAATAAAATAAAATGTATCGATTTCGTCCAAATATATGTTATCTTTAAAATAACAAATTGTGACGTTATTGTCGGTATAATAATATTCACTATCGACACTACAAGTTACCTCTCTATTGAGACCAAGGATTAACAAAATATATACAATAAAAATATTATATATATCATGGTTATTAAGGATATCTTCGTCGTTTTATATTAAAAGTTAAACGAAAACTTCCATACTTTTAGTTTTACTTCATGAATAGAATAACATTATAGCCTTGTACTGCCCGTCGTTTTCGATGATCCAATGCGATATGAGATTCACGAGAATAAGGTATTTATCTATACACAACATTTTCTACTTGTATTTATATGTTATTATATTTTTTCTTCTTGTCCATCTATATATATATATATATATTGTTCTGGTTTCATTTTACGATTGACTTTCAGTAGTTTTACAGCTGACCTCTAATCAGTTAATCTGAAATGATGGTACGGTTTTGGTTAGCAACTTACGATCGATTCAAACAATTCTTAAAAATGGTTTACACGAAAAGAGTGCTTGTAAAGGAAATATTGGAAAATGTATTCAATTATATATGTGCTTTCGCATCACATTTCAGGTTATTTTATCACATACACTACAATGCCAAATAGCTCGAAAGTTAATTATATTATTATACTTGGTTTTAAATTTTAATGTTGTTCAAAAAAAAAAAATTTGCTTTTAATGTTAAGAACTTAAAATTTTATTAATTATGTTAAATATTGTTTAAAGTTACCAAGATAAATTTACTTTATAAATGTTACAACGACGACGTAGATCTCATGGATCCACCATTTACAGTTTGTCATGATCGACGTGAACGAGTTTTTCAGTACTATATGAAACAAATTCACATATATTCCTGGGTTTTGTAAATAATATGCATTATATAGATTAAAACATGATTCATGAGTGATAACTGGTGTAGTAATCTAGTGACAACCCTACATACGTACGTATGGTTTTGTACATACATATTTGAGGTATGAGGAGGGCATTAGAGTAAACAGAGAATAAGGTAGATGAAAGGAATAAAAATGCGAAGGGTCCTACATGATTCCAAAACGACAGCCTCACAGAACGGATTGAAGTCTCGGAGTCGGAGATGCAAAATGTGAAAATGCAATGCAACCAAACAATCTCTCATCAGTAATCCCTCTCTCTCTCCCGATTTCCCAAATCTTCTTTGTCTCAAATTTTCTAATCACATTCATTGAATGGTCCCTTTCCAACTTGTCAAAAATGCCCTCTAGTATTTTCAACGACATATTTAATTCGCAATTTTCTTTATTTTTTTTTTCAGAAATGATTGATTTAGAAACATTTTGTAAACAATGTTTAAAAACGGTGATTGGATCTAGGACTCAACCTGATTACTATTGCTTTTATATTCCAAGAAGACCATTTAAACGAAAATATTGTATTCCTTCTATTTCTTAAAAAATATTATTTTTATTGTTACACAAAAATACTATTTTAGAATTACAATGTAATTATATTTACTTTTACTTTAATATTAACTACAAATTACACTGTTATTATAAATATTTTTATTTATTTTAAATATTATTGAACAAATAAGTATAATTAATAAAAATATAAATTCATTTTAATCATTTTCTTAATCTATGTGAAAATGTTAAAATGGTATTTACAAAGAGAAAGAGAGTATCAATTTATCTTATAACTACAAACCAATAATTCTTTAATAATTTCAAAGAATACATAAATTTAGAAGAAATATAAACATTTTTTTATAGAAATTTTACTTTTTAGGAAGGGAGAAAGTCTTATAACCATTTTCGTTTTCCCACAAAAGTTCATCCTGTAACATTTATATGGTTACATACTTTTTTATATAGGGTTACTAACTTGCATGGAATCTATGGTTAATTTTGGAAGAACAAAAACAATGGGTCTAAAAATATGAAAGAAGTAAGAAAACATTTCTTGCCCTTCTGTATTATTACTTTTATTTATTTTATTTTATTTTTTGACTTCAATTACTTTTATTTATTTATAGTAAAAAAAGTTGGAAATTAGGAAATATAGATAAGAGATCCCCACAAGCAAAAGGAAAAAAAAAGAGCACGCACACGCACCCCACTTGCGACTTGGTCATCAATGGTCTACATTGAGAAAATATCAAATTATGATTTCGTAAGTAATTTTGCGGCTCCGATTTTTTTCTTCTTCTTCTTTGTTATATTCAAATTTTTCATCTGTAGCTATAAATGTGTTATATAAAAAATGTGTGTGAGAGCGTCAACGGAGTTTGCGTGGAGATGTTGGAAAGAAAGTGAGAAACGTCAAAGGGTGCAACTATAACTAAGGTGGGGTATTGGTTTTAAGAATTGACTAGAATTAGAAGGAATCAGACTTTCAATTAAATTCTTGTGTTATTCAATCACAGATTTCATCAATTCCTTGCAATTCTTTTGTTATTGGATTTAGTAATTTTCTAATTCCATTAAATGTTTGTGTTATTCAATTTTCAGTGGATTATATGGTAATTGTATTTGAATGGAATTTAATGGAAAATTTCTTTAAAATTGTAAAGGACCAATTCTCTGCATTAAAGTTGGAATTTGAAGATGAATTTTATATTTTTTATATATTGAATATATACGTCAAAATTATTGATCATTATAATAAAAAAGATTTGAAAACATAATTTTTATTACAAATTTACAAAATTTGTTATTATCTTGATAAATAATTATAAAATATATTATATCATAATTTTTTCCCGTAGAATTTTCTTATCCACAAATGGCTACATATTCACATAGTAATACAAAATTAATTCAACTATTACTATTTTTCACTTAGTCAAGTTTTTATTCAATTTTTTTTTCTTACATAATTTTCACTTTTTATATTGAATAAAATGATTAAAGTTTTTGTTTATCAAATTTTTATAAATTTTTTCTCTTCATGTAAAAAAAATTAGTTTATAGAATTTATAGGAATTGATACGTATCAAAATTATTTGAATTCTTTTAAAATCCAAAGCATCATAATTAGACAAATGCATTAAAATCTTTATCAAATCCTTTAAAATACCTTGAAAGTAACTATTTATATCTTCAACTGAATTCTTTTAGAATCAGTTAAATTCTTCAATCCAATACCACCCCCTAAATTCTTTTTGAAACCCTATATGCTTAATGGTTACGTTATTTTGAGGTTCCATGGTCTAATGGTTTCGTCCTAGACTCAATTTTCTAGTAGTTGAGGGTTCGATCTCTCTCTTTTTCTAATAGTTTAATTTTAAAACGTTCAAGCTATATAAACTCTTATCAATTGTTAACGAACCACTAGAACTTCCATAGTTATAACTTATAAGCAATACGTCTCAAGGAAGAAGTTTTGTATTATAAAGCTATATTAGTTTTAAAAAAAAACTATATTAGTACTTTTCAGACGCGCGATGATGTTCGTATAAAATAAATTGCCGGCCCAGTTGGAGGGTTTTCTGTTTGGTTCAGAAATCCAACATAAAATAATAAATATGCAATGATTCAATACAATCACGTACAATCAATTATATGCCATATATGATCGATCTAATATATATAGTATAACTGTATAACGTCTAACTAAGTATATGCAGATAACATCCATGTGAATTATTTGTTTGAGTCAGTGCACCTTTCTACATGAATTATATAAGGAAATTCAATATATTCAATTTTGATGATTAATTTATGATTATTGATTCTTTTCTCGAAAATATATATACACAAGATTAATAAAAGAACTCGTTCTTCTGATTCAATTTCTTTTAAAAACTATTATGTAGTGTTGTGTATTCAGGTAATTACTATTTTATGTCCCTGTTGAAAAACACACATTCATATATATATTGATATCCCTTGATTTAAAATAAATGAATTGATGAAAGTACATCATATACACTGCTTAAGAAAACTGCTTGGATTAAAGCATTTTAGCTTCTAGAATCAAATAAGGTACATATATTTGATTTCTCCAAAATCGGATAACTATACAGAAATTTTAAAGCCATTACTTACAATCGATATCGAAGTTGACTACAGATTATTTTCTATAATAACTACTCCTTCCGTTTCATATTACTTGTCGTTCTAGGTTTATTCACGCATTTTAAAAAAATATATGATTTGTATATTTCCAAAATAAAAACACAATTATCTATATACTTAACCATATTTCAACCAATAGAAAAATAAAAACACAATTACCTATGAATCTTATTAATGAATTTTGCATTGAAACTCTAAAACGACACTTATTTTGAAACGAAATTTTTTCCTACAACGAACGAATAATATAAAACGGAGAGAGTAATATATTTCACGGAGATAGGTTTTGCTTTTATTCTATCTAAATGATCTCAGTTTCTTCATTTTGAAGCTACACTTTGTCAACCTCAAAGTTGCATACCTCTTTTCATAAAGAAACTTTCATTAATATTTTTATTTTCTTATACATGTATTATATACAGAAGTTGTCAAATGCTTTATAACAAAAAAGAGGAAAAGTCTTTTAGTGATTCCAAATCACTCTTTAATTACTCTGGATTTGACGCCTTCAAATAAAATTTGATAGACCAAAATTTATAGTATAAATGTGTTCATATAACTATATCATAATTTCAGAACGTGTGACTACTACATATTATAATCCCTCAGTGTAACACAAGCTTCTAGACCCAAAAAGCTTATAGACCGAATATTTTAATTGTCCGAGTTATAATATATTGACTTTGTTTGTACAAGTACAAATCTTATGATTATGGACTAAGCGTAAATACTATTTAGGATAATGTCACTATATGCGTATACAAAATATTTACTGTTACTGTTCTTTTTTTATTAATTAGAGACTTGGGCACGAAACAAAAACAAACCAAATTACTTATAATAATTTTCTATACGAAACCTAAATATACACAGCAAGGTACTGCAGCTGCGAACGTCATATATGTGAGCTTGAAAGTTGAAGAAAACCCCACAAAAAGAAATACGATCCTTTTAGGTGAAGCAACCTGAAGAATGAAATTACTTTTGATATATGTTTTAGTTGATTATTTTCATAACTTTAGGTGTAGACTTGAACATTGTATGGCTTTTTATGGCATGTGATTGAACAACTTCAAAACTTATCAAAAGATGTTTTATTTATTCTCTCACGTGTGTTGCTACCAATCCGTGTGCCAACTTTCTTTTCATTTTTTTTTTTTGGGGAAAGAGAAAAATAGTTGTGCTTTTGAGAAGAAAAAGAAGTTATTTCGTTGATGCTTATTCCAAACTTGATATACACAAATTCCAGCGTATTAAAGGTTATTCTTTCATCTTCCCCTCTTTTTACATTTTCCCTCTCAAATCTCAAAAAGTATAAAGAAAAATTACAGTAGAGATGAACTTTGTTCTCATTAGAGATTTAACATTTTAGTTTAAAATCGAGTTTGATATGATTTTGTTTCGGTTTGGTCTAGTTCAACTTTTTAGAGGCAACCTCTACGTAATATTATTTCGTTTGGTATGTATTTTCTCATTTTGGATTACCTTTTTAGTTTGTTATATATTAAGATTTGATTGACTCTGTACTAAAAATCAAACTTTATCTCTGTTAGGCCCATATTTGGTTTGGGTTTTAAATTGTTTTAAAAGTTCGTAGGCCGTAACAATGTGTAAGCTTTAGAGAGAATAGAATTGTGTAAGTGTGGTTTAGGTTGGGCCTGTGTGAGGACTTCGGTGAAGTCTATGATTCAAGATTTGAGGATTGTTGTGGAGGCTGAGGTTATTGATGGAATGGAAAACTCATTAGGTCAAGTGATGTAGACCCATTTATGACTTGTTGGGCTCTCCATCCGTTTCAATTTAAATTTATTGATTAAATTTTTTGTTACAAAATAAATATTATCTTATGATTGTAATGCAGTTTTATTAATTTATTTTACTAATAAATTAATTAAAATATAAAAGTTCATAGTCTATATAAAAGGCAAAATCAAATATTTAACTATTTTTTAATTTGTATAAAAGGCAAAATCAAATATCTTATTAAAATAGATAATACATAACCTTAGCTATGATTTATTTTGATGTTTGCTTAACAGTTTTCTATCTTCTGTTTTTAAAAGCTTTTTAACCTAAGTTACAAACGTGCAGAAGCTTTAATTATATTCATGTCCATTATCTGCGACTTGCCCAAGCTGTAATTAATACAATTACGTTTGTGTTTGTGTGTAACTAACTATTCCATCCGTTCAAATTACTCGTCGTTATAGGTAAAATTTTTATTTTAAAATAAGTGTCGTTTTCGATTTTCAATGCAAAATTTATTGACAATATTATCTATTCAATTTTTTATTGGTTGAAATATGGTTAAATGTATTGGTAATAATGTTTTTATTTTAAAAATATGTAAAATTAAATATTTTCTTGTATGCATAAATCCAAAATGATAATTAATATGAAACAGATGGAATATTAATTAATCACGTTGCCGTTTCCCTAATCCAGTGTAGGGTGGTCCTAAGTTATGCAATAAGCCAATAATTATACATTTTTTCTAAACAAAAAAATATAATGTTAACAACAAATGTTTCTTGCTTTTGAGGTGTTTGGATGAAATAAGTTTCCTCTATTCGATCGTAAACACACATTCTATATCTCAAAAAATAAAAATCAGATAACACCTGATTGGAAAAAGAAAAAGAAAACAGCAGCCACCTCATCATTTCTTAACAATTTGAATTGATAAATATAAAATTTTATGTGGTCCATACCCTCTGGGGTTAGGTTTGTCCCATAATCTTTGCCTTTTCGACACGCCAATCATTCATTTAAATGTACGCTCACAAATTTGTGACTGAGCAAGTCGAAGATGATACTATATATTACCATTCATGCATGGCTAACTAAATTTTGCTTTGTAGTGCAGATAAAGTTAATTAATGACATCATGGAATAAAGAAAAAACATGTGCATATATGAAGTTGATGAAAGATCTTTTACGTTAAGACTAGTTCTCATTAGTTGAATAAAAGATGAATTAATTCTGACTGAAAATTCAATATTAATGACAATTTTAAAAACTGTAAAAAAATGGAACCAGTCTTTCATTGCAGACATTAATTTGTTTTGGTTTAAGATTTAGGTAGCTAGACTTCAACACTCAATTAGGATATTAAATGGAAAAGGATGTTAGGAAGTTTTATGATTGTAAAGAGATGACTAATTCAGTACGCATTATAGTATCTGATGATTACAAAAAAGATATGATGATGCAGCTCATTAGTTCGTATGCTGGATTGAACTGAGCATAGCAATTAAATAGTTTGAAAGCGAAGAAAACAAACATGTTGTCCAATAAAAACAAACAAAATAAGGACAAATATCGCCACGTCATATAAAAGTATAAAATGCACAAATCTCACTTTGCCTTTACTTGTAAAGGAAAACATGAAATTTGTAAACACGTTCAATGCATCAATCTTCAAATTGTATTTTCGGGTGCGTTCTTCCACACTTCCACCATACCATACGTATTCCATAAGTCATATGACCGTTCACAACTACAAATACAAATCCTTTAATATCAACTAGCAACGTAATCTTTTTCTAATACCATAGTTTTTCACAAGTTCATAATTGTTCACGGCAATTTGTAATACTTAACAAGAAGTACCGTTTAGAGAAAGTAAACACGTTTTTCTTCTATAATTTAAATATATACAAAGTGAAGAAGTGAAATTTATTGTAACAACAAAGATATTGTCTTAGCCAAAAAAACAACAACAAAGATATTGCATATAGATGGGGTAATTGGAATGAGATGTTTCTAGTTTTAGGTGTATCCAGAAGACAATAAATCAATAATTGTATGGGTACGTGTGGAAGCTTCTCATGACCACTTGACAACATTTCGTTGTGTAAGAAAATATGTATCAAGTTCTAATGAAATTCTATAGAATCCCACGTTTATTGGGCCCTTCAAACGATGAGTCATTATTTTTGTTTCTGTATAGTCATTTCAATATTAAACTCGACCATTTTCTCCATATATAGTAAATACTATATATTTTACTTGGTCGATATGATTTCCATTCAAAATGGGATCTTACAAAAGGAATACTAGAAACTCCACAAAACTAAGACCATCTCCATTGGATGTTCTTATGGAGGGGGTTTTAGCGGAAGTTAAGATCCGATTTTTAACTTTAACAAATAAAAAGTTAAAAGTAGCGGATATATACAATGGAATCAAAAGATCTGGTGCATGCATGCAGACATGGACAATATCTTCTTTTTTAGGCATGGACAATATCGCCGTAACCCTATGAAATAAAAGAGACGTGCCAAAGGCTGAATGAATACATCAAAAGCAATGCCATATGATTGGACTATGAATTCACACTTTCAGAAAATTCAGTGTTTTCATGCAAAATTCTAAAACAAAACGGTTTAAAGTCATAATTATCTGTGAAAAGAATAAATCTTGCTATCTACCTCAAATATGTTGAATGTAGATCGATCGGTACATATTGATAAGATCTACACTATTAGAGTTACTAAACCGTTTTTTACATACGATTAAACCGGGATTCACATTTGTATAAATAATACTATACACATATGGTTAAGAAGTTTAATATATAGTTATCTTTCTTCAACAAGCTTTAGCTTCTTCTTTTTTTCTTCTCTCATTGTCATTTTTACCATTTTTACTGAGTTCGAGCTTGGAACTTCACCATCTCAAATATAGTATAGAGTCAATTTGATTTCATTCATTATTCATTATGTTTTATCTTTACTCGTTCTATTTTGGTGATGAATTGCACGTATAATCCAAGGATTCTTGTCCTAATTCAACCTCCTTTGCTCATTTTTATTTTCTTTGATTTCATATAAATATGATTAAACTGGGATTTACATTTGTATAATAGCTAGAATACTATACTTAAATATACAATTATATTTTTTCAACAAATTTTAGCTTTTACTCTCTTTTATCATTATCTTCGCCATTTTTGTTGAGCTCGAGTTTGGAAGTTCACCATCTTTAATATACATAAAACGGGTTTAGTTAAAACTAGTTATTTTATATTCCCAAAATGTTTTGCAGACTAATTTGGCTTTTTACCATTGGATTTACTTCTCAAAAACATTAAATCCTTAATAAACCAAAGAGTATGATTAATTTACTTAAAGCTCAATCCGGTTATAACTCCTTATTAGTTTACTTAATTGTTTTCAACAACTAAATTTTGCAATCACATTTTTTATTCAAATATGGTAACTATAATTTGTAGTTATTTTCTTATATGTATATAATAATTCTATAAAAGGATGATTTCAATTAAAAGGTCGTTATCAAATATAGGAACCTGAGAATGGGTCTATTATTGAGAAGAGATGATTGATGAGATCATTGAGAACGACAAAAAAGAGTTTTAGGTCGTATCGATCTTACAATCATTTAACAAATTTCCATTAGCTTTATTCCCCCTTTTACTATTTGGTTTCATATTTAGTCATTTACTTTCATTCCCTCTTTAATAAATTCACTTGAACATAATTTTTGATTACGAGTATATTTGAATTCCTAGTCCATTCTCCAGGAATAAAGGACTTCCGTTTGACTGTATTAATATTATGTATAGACATATGTGTCTATTAACATCTTCGGCTGTTAAATATGAGTTTGGTCTGATTTAATAAAGAAAAACAAAACTTGATTGTGGTTTATTTCAAAAATGTTTTTATTGGTCAGATAAAGAAAAATTACAATAAGTGTTTTAATAAAAAGAAAGCAAGTCAGCATTCATCCTAGTTTACCAGGAAAATATAATTCAGTGAGAAAAAATAAAAGTAAGTAAACTCTTTTTATATGTTTACTTGTGTTATATATAAATGTTCGGATATACATTTGGGTTTGGGTCAGATATTTCAGTTTTTTGAGTATTTTAGTATTGAAATCTAGAACCCATTCAAGTATTTTACATATTAGATCAAGTTCAGTTATTTTTAGATTATGAAAAATAATTAAAATTCTTCATTACTCAAGTTTTTCATATTTAAAAGTTTTTTCATCAACATATATTGTTTGATTTGTTTAGTTACTGAGAAGCTAATAACGTAAACGGAAACTGTACATACTTCCTACATGCAAATTTGTCTTACAATATGCGTACTAAAAATTATGTGACTCACACTTCACAAGTTTTTTTAACATTTCAGAATTCTCTTTGTCGAACGTTTTTGTTTACTTATATGTATGATTGGAATTTCGCTAGAAAACACCGTTCTTAATACACGTAAGTAATATGTGAATTCGTTTTTTCTGTCGTAAACAGTTTAGTATTTTGGTTATATATGTAAAGTGTCGGCCCAAAGTAATTTGACTCTTTTAGCAAAATTATATTGTTTCAAAAAAATGTTGTTTTGAGATTTTATTTTTGTTTTACAAAAAATGTTATTTTCTATTTTTAATGAATTTATTGATGTTTTTAACTTAATATTTATTGTAAAATGCATTCATTTTATAAATATTTTATTTATATAAAACACTATTGGTTGAATAGCTACTATTATTAAAAATATTAATACATTATAATCATTTTTTAACATATGTGAAAATGTTAAAGTGACACTTTTTAAGAAACATAAAGGTGGTAAAAAAAACACGGTACCAATGTAGTTTTTTGAGTTGATGTCTTAAAACTATTATGAAATTTGACGCCTAAAAACTTTATTTTATGGACTTTAGTCTAAAGCTGGCTTGATATATATATTAATAAAGTGGATATAACCCCATTCTATAGATGCAGTATCATTGTTTTTTTACTTTAATTAATGTATGATAAAAGTGCAGTTTAGACCCCGCGTATGCAACTAGTTAGTGATGAATAATAGCTGATTATTCAAGAGATAGAAACACAAATTCAAAACAGAAGTTTCAGTAATTGTGATGGAGAAAAATAAGTGACCTTATATTGTCCAAGATCTCGGTCTATAGTCTATGTCTCACAGTATTATTGTTATTAAAAGAATAGAATAACAAATTGATTAAAGGGTTTGAGTGATGGATTTCACTTTGTCACCGGCCTGACTAATGTTTTGTAATATCTTAATCTATTGTATATGAAAAGAGTTAAAAATTGATTTTACTATATATATTATTAAAATATATTTACTGTCGGTTAATTGTTTAGAAAAAAATTCAATAGTTAAGCATGTTTGATTTAGAATAGTAACAAAATGATTAACTTATCAAAAAGTAATTTGAAATATTATACGAATAAGAAAGGCCAAAGCATGAGAAAATCATGTGGTAAATAATTTTTTCAAATCTCTAAAAAATTAAGACACAACACATCATACAAAATGGATTTCATAGGCCGAGTAAGTAAACATGAGAAGTCTATTAATTGTGAGTAGCCGGAGCGTTACAATTTTACTACTAACATTTAATAAGCTACTAGATGACATTTCATGTAGGTATACAGTGAAATTTTTATAAATTAATAATGTTAAGAGTACACCAAAACTATATATTTTTATTAATTTATAGAGATTATTAATTTATCAATATACTAATTGAACCAAAAATTAAAATTGAAAATATAAAATTATATTATTTTATAGAGATTTTTAGTATATGTTAATTTATAGAATAATAATTTTAAGAGGTTTTACTGTATATAGTAATTCAACATGTCATTAGATTGGTTTTCGTTATTACAAATATTCTTATTATTACAAGTGTGTATCATTTAAATAGCTTTGTTTAAGTCATTCTTACGAACAATGAGTTCTATTGGCTTATCTCCATGAAGCATATATTCATGATTAATATTTAATAGTAATACATACAAACTTCTGTTATTCTGATTAATGTATATTCAATAAAGCGATAATAGTGACATAGTAATATATATTTGGTAAAGATTAAGTTCGCTAACAAATTAATCATATATTCCACTGTACTATTATAGAGGCATCAGTGGTTGAAAGCTATATATGTAGCATAGCTATATAAATGTATGTGTGCGTAAAGCTAGATTCGTAGGAACCGATTAAAATCAGAAAACGATTGGATAGGGGAAGTCTTATTCCACCCACATGCTTGTCATTTTTCATTTATGTGGTAGCAACATATACAAATTAATATGCATATATCATTTATCAGTGTGTGGGTCACCTATGTTCTTGAATTATTGAGGTTTGATCAGTCGATGATTTCTGTTGTACTGCTTTTTCTTTTGGGGTTAGTTCTGCCAAGTGAGCAAAAATCAATTCTAGAAATTTCTATTGGTTTGTTTCCATTTCTGATGTCCATTAATAAATCGATGGATATAGCGTGGAAAATTAACAACGAAGTGAAATTTGAAAACTGGAGCTTTTATATGGATGAAAATATTAGTTACTGACACATGCAAACTCTAATCAAACTAATTGAGCCTTCGTCGCTAATAGTGTTATTATGTCACATGTTAGTATGTTACTCTATGGTCGAAGACATAGTTTTCTATAGTAAGATACTACACCCCAAAAATTCACATATGTAATTGTAAGATGGAAAAACAAAAATAATCGAACTTGGGAGAAAACTATTTTATTAAAATGAAATAAAGAATGTTTATAAGTCCTTTAACGTTCAAGTTTGTGTACATGAAATAAACAGTACAAAGAAATTAGGGGAATGAGAAAGCAAGAACAGCATGGGAACGTACGTGAACCAAGAATATATTAGGCACCAAACAATAAAAGAAAATATTTTTTAAAATTCTTATAAAAAATATAGATGCAAAAATGAAGGTTGAGGAGAACCACAAAAGTGGCACCTCTCATCTTTTAGAAAAATTTGGTGCCAAATAAAAATAAATAGAGAGAAAATAGAAACAAAAAAATGCATATATAAGAACAAGAAGGATTTAACAAACCCATGATCATTTGTTATCATTCTCCTACCACGTCACAACTCTTTTGTCCATTTCTTTCTACTTTTAATATCTGTTTTAACTTACCCTCGAAATATGGAGAATTGTTTCGTATTCTCTCAAACTTTTCCAAATTATTCTGATTCCTTTCATCATCGATATTGAAACAAACGAACTAATAAAATATGTACTCAACCAGTCTCTGGATACTGGTGGATACTACTACAGTCTAACCAGTATTTAAAAAAATATATAAACGTTAGGGAATTTATACAAAAATAGAAATCAACAAAAAAAAAAAATTGTTACCTCAAATTGAAGTAAAGTAAATATAATATAACCACATTGTGATGGTTTAGTGATTTCCACTAAAAGAAGAATTGTCATGTTGGTCCATACCATGAATCGATTCCGCTCTAGTGTAAAATTATTAATTCTACATGTAATCACATGAATATGGACATATCACTAATTACGGTTTATTTTAATATCCGAGAGAAGGTCTACCTGTAGAATACACCTTCCACCTGAAGTTAGGTTTGTTTCTTTAATAAATACATGTATAAAAACGATGAGGTTCCTGAAAATGGGGATTAAAATGGGAGAAGAAGATCAGAAACAGAAATATACCAAAGACACAAACGCATAGAGAAGAGAAAGAGTGTGTCTGCTCCGCATTCAGTAACGTGGGTATATAGCTCTTGTGTGCCTCTACAAACTCTAAAGAAACAGCTATCAGCAGAAGCGTTTCGAGAGGTCACGTGATTTGCACAAGATTTTTCTTTTCATGCTATATTGTTAGTTACGCCTCTCCCGTAACGCATCGTTCTCTGTTATTTACCTTAATCAACTAATTATTCTCACGCGCAACGTTCCCTTTTGACGCGTGGAGCTTTTGCCTAAAACATGCATGATTTATCGTTTTCTTTTACCGCAAGGCAAATAAACGTGTACTTCTAAACCAAAGAGGAATCTGATTAGGAAATGTGAATGATTTTTCTTTTTGTTGTTTTCTTTCTACTTTGATTAATCATTGATAATATTAGTATAAGTTAAAAGAAAACGGCGTCCAGTTTCTGCATATAAATGCTTTTTAATTAACTTTAATTTGCGTTGGTCTAAACCTAGTCATCACCTACAAATTTCAAGCTGTTGTAGATCCTTAACGTTCATTTTCACCTAATCTCCTTTACAAAATACCAATTCACATTACGTCATCTATTTATAGAAAGAGAATACAAACAAAACAGTTAATGTCATTGTAAGCAAATTTGACATTAATTATCCTATGATTTATCTTGGAGGATATTATTGTGAACTAGGCCTATATTTATTGCGTTCATCAAATAGATAGGTGGGATATTTTGGATCGTCCAACTCATATATATATGTGAATTAAAACAATAATATAAAAATAATAAATACAAATCGAATTGAAATCTAGTGATGTTCTCCACTATGTTGGTTGGTGTTGGGTAGGCTCTTGGTCACCATGTAACTCATCTATCGTCTATAAAGTGGAAGCTTGCTATGATCTTAATCTAATTTTTGAAAGCTAGTTTAAGAAGAGGCGTGAAGAAAATGAAATTGTCTTAGTTGCAAAAAAAAAAAAAATTGGAATGTAATGAAGCCACGCTCGTGTGAGATGCGAGTGGGCAAGAAAAGAATTAGAGTTTAGTGAATGATAAAATGCAACGCTACCTACTAGTTTCTCCACTTGTCATGCAACCAGGCTGAGTTCGTTTCTCCTTTTCGATTATTAATTTTTGTTCTGTTTTGGTTTTTGTTATACTCAACACGTTATACATTTCAAATAAATAAAAATGAAAAACATTTTGACTATAGTGGTTATTTTGGAGCTATATATAAGCCACATGAGGCTCATCAGTTTCCTCCATAAAATAAAAAGAAGCATCTTAGAGAAAGAGAGAAAAGAGCGAGAGAGATTGAAAGCTTTAGGGTTTCAGAAAGAAAAAAACTGAGACCCTCTAGAAGCTAGTCTCTGTAGGGGAAAAGCTTATTCTCAATATCTTCAGAAAATGGGCGTCATGATCAATCACCATTTGCTCGCTATCGTCTTCGGCATCTTAGGTAATGTTTTGTAATGATATATCCACAAAGCCAAATCCTACCTAGTTTGTTCTTCAGCTAGCTAGCTGTTATCTCTTTTCCTTCTCTCTGATTCTATTTATGTTTTCGACTTGTTCATATGTGTTTAAACTAGTCGAAACAGTTATTAGAACGGGTATATTTATATAATAAATAATTGCAACGACAACTATAATGTTGCAACTTCGTATCTAAGAGCAAGATTAACCCTAAGAGCCCCTAATGGGCTCTTAGGTTTTTTTTTTTTTTTCTGTTGGATTTAAAAAAAAAAAAAAAAAAAAAAAAAAAAAAAAAAA
>MU107145.1:0-18962 GCA_012274485.2 Sinapis alba | reverse complement strand
AAAAAAAAAAAAAAAAAAAAAAAAAAAAAAAAAATTGACCAATCATGGGCCGCCACGTGTCGTGGGGCCCATGAATAGTCTAAGAACCGAGCTCTTACAGAAGAGTTTTAAGGGGTGGGTTTTTATTTTTTGGTGGGCCCCACCCCTTAAGAACCCACCTAAGAGCCACCATTAAAGGTGCTCTAAGCTTCTATTTATAGATATGTTATACACTATGTGTACGGTTCCATTGTACTAGTAAGACGTGAATTAAACAAATAAATTACTAAGATTGAAATTATGGGAAGTTCATCATGACCCACCTACCAATATATATATATATATATATATAATATATTGCTTACCTTGTTTCTTTCTAGAATTTTCTTCATTTATAAACAAAAAACTAAACTACCAAAAAATAAATACAAAAGCTTTACAAATTGAAATCGTCACGCGTTGTTACCCATGCACTCGGTACGTGTAGTGCGGTTGATGCAGCAATTTATTCCTTGTTGAGTTTGTCTCCACAAAACTAGATGCTTTTTAATTCTACAATCAACTCATGTTTATTGTTTTTTTTTTCTTTACGAAATTTCAGGAAACGCAATATCCTTCCTCGTATTCCTCGCTCCAGTGTAAGTACATAAGATTTCTTTAGTGGAGTATAATTTAGTGAGGATTAAGATGGGTATTTATAGAAAATAATTATTTGATGATGATTAGCTAATAACATTATTTTGTGAAAAAAATTGCAGCCCAACGTTTTATAGAATATACAAGAAGAAATCTACCGAAAGTTTCCAGTCTCTACCGTACCAAGTGTCGCTATTTAGCTGCATGCTATGGCTCTGTTACGCATTGATTAAGCAAGACGCTTTTCTCCTAATTACCATCAACTCCTTCGGCTGCGTCGTGGAGACTATCTACATCGCCATGTTCTTCACTTACGCTACCAAGGAGAAAAGGGTAATTTTCATTCCCCATCTTCTGCTCCCTGTATTTTTTTTTTTTTTTAGAAAAACGATAGCTCTAACACCATAATTACTGCAGAGTTTTTAAAGTGAGATTCTTATCGTAATATAAAAATCGTCTCTTAACTTTAATTCCGCAATAATCATGCTCTAAGTTTTTCCTCTTATGTGTTGCAGATCGCGGCTATAAAGTTATTCTTAACGATAAATGTTGCTTTCTTCTCGTTAATTCTAATGGTTACACATTTCGCGGTTAAAAGAGCTAGCCTCCAAGTCGCTGTCCTCGGCTGGATTTGCGTTGCCATTTCAGTTTCTGTTTTCGCTGCCCCTCTAATGATCGTGGTAACTAATTAAACCGTTATTTCAGTTTAATTCACCAACTTATTAAAATTTTACGCTAAAACAATGTTAAATTTTTTTTACATTGATGTAAAAAGGCGCGTGTTATAAAGACAAAGAGTGTGGAGTTCATGCCCTTCACGCTTTCTTTCTTCCTCACCATAAGCGCCGTTATGTGGTTTGCTTACGGCTTGTTCCTTCATGACATATGCATAGCTGTAAGCATTTACTTTTTTTTCCTCAAATTTCATCTCTTTGGTAAAAGTAAAAATTAGGTAAAAGAGGTTACTGAGATATGTTTTAATTAATTTTTTTTTTTGTAGATTCCAAACGTGGTGGGGTTCATATTAGGGATGGTACAAATGGTTTTGTACGGAATTTACAGAAACTCAGGGGAGAATTTAGATATTGAGAAAAAGATGAATCCATCAGAACAACAACTTAAGAGTGTTGTCGTGATGAGTCCGTTAGGTGTGTCAGAAGTGCACCCTATTGACGTCAACGTGACTGAATCAGTGGACCCATCCTCTTACGCCGTTCAACATGAAGATCCATCCAAAGAGGAGGAGCCAGTAACTGATCATGACGGAAAGTGCCACGTGGAAACTGCCCGTCATGAATCTGTCTAAAGTATCAAATGCATTTCAACAAGAAGCAAAATATCTCTCTCTCTCACCCTTTCTCTTTCTCTTGGGCCTTGGCTCGTCGGCCGGCCGAAGGAAGAAACTATATCGATCGGTGGTTTGGTTCCATTTTTGTTTCCTATCTTATTTAGTATCATTGATGTACTTGCATAAAGTTTTTATGTTATAAATTTTATCTTTTTAAGTGAATTTATTATCTTTGTAAGTTATAACTATAGTGCTCTTACATGAACTACATATTAGCTAGCCTCAGTTTAGTATACATAGATATACTAAACAATCCAACTCAATCTTAATATTATTTCAAGTTTAACTATTATTATTTATTTATTTATCACGTCAAGACGTTCCAGTATTTCAATAAAGGTTGTCTGGTAGCTAATATGTAATTCATGTAACGTTTTGTACATTGCCAAGCTGAATTACATCATCTATAACTCATCAAGTGACGATCAGTCTCTCTGTACACTCACTTAAAATAGGATTATAGAGACGATATGCAACATTCTTTTGTTGTTATGTGATTTAATTATCACAAGTAATTACTATTTTCGTACTTTATTAGATTTAAAAGAATCATATAATACTTAGCTAACTGCCTTTTTCTTTATGTATGATCTTGCCTTGCTTAAGAATATTTAGAGGTCATAGATTCACAGCAAAAAAGAAAGAATTTAGAAAATAAGATGAAACCCATCTCAAGAGAGTGAACCATACTCTTACAATCACGATAACTATCCTTAAAATAATTGTCAGATTGCGAGGGCATGTGACCCACGTTGTCCGAAACTACGCTAGTGTGGACATAGCCCAGACCACAGAAGAAGAGAGTCTATAGAATTACACTAATCTTGATTCTTGGATCTTTGCAATTCAATCATCGATCAAATGTCAAAGCCCGCCACATGTGACACATCACAAAGACAATCTGTCACAAGTCAAGAACAAGAAAAGATTACAGAAACTTACATGAACATCATCAAACTCTCCAGAATCATCTTCAATTAGAGTTTGGTTTATTAAAAAACAAAAAGAGTCCCAGTTTGGCCCATATTGTAACATCACATATATAATGTACATCAGCTCTTTGTCACATTGTCTTTTTTTTTTCTTTTCTTACTATGTTTTCAGAATAAATGAGTAATATAAGAACAAAAAGGGGTCAAGACCCAAACCGGTTCTAACCGGTACTGTTGCTCTCTGAAGTTCCTTGCTCACTCTGTCTTCGTTTCTCCCTCAAACTCTCTCCCCACATTTTAGCCTCTGCAACCGCACGCTCCCTATTGATGTCCCGGTTCAAGATCCTAGTTGTCTCTCTCGGAGAATCTTCCTTCTCTGAACCTTCTAGATCAAACTTACTTCCAGAGCCACCTCCATCATCATTCCTTGTTATTAACCTCCCCCCTCTTTCATCTCTGTTTCTCCTACTGTCATCTTTGTTTGGATCATAAGCTTGGTTTGCAAGATATGAGAGTGCAGTCACCACATCTGCTATGAGCGGACGTGTAGCCGCCTGCTCTTGGATACACATCGAAGCCACAGCTAACGCTTGGTACAGTGCACGAGTTGGAAACCGTCCTTTCAACCTAGGATCAGCCAGTTTTATAAACTTCCTCCTGTCGTTGAACAATGGGCGAGCCTGTTTGTTATATACACCAAAAAAGTCCCCAATGAGAAAGTGAATGTAAACAATAAGTTGATGATGAGTTTATTTACCCAAGCTACTAGATTCTGCTCTCCATGAGGCATGTCAGTATCTATTGCCTTTCGACCAGTAATGAGCTCGAGAAAAACCACACCAAAACTGTAGACATCTGATTTAACTGTTAACTGTCCTGTCATTGCGTATTCAGGAGCACAATATCCATAAGTGCCCATGACTCTAGTGGAGACATGAGATTTGTCTCCTGTTGGTCCGAGTTTAGCAAGTCCAAAATCAGAAAGCTTTGGATGGAAACCCTCGTCCAGTAATATGTTTGATGACTTAAAATCTCTATAAATAACCGGAGGGTTTGCCTTATCATGTAGAAACTCCAAACCTTTAGCCGCACCAGCAGCTATCTTCATTCTCATGTTCCAATCTAAGGCTTCTTTATCCGGTGGAAGATCTGAGGCAGAGGACAAACCCAAAAGGTTAAAATATAATAAGTCTATCAACTACTACTTCTCAACTTGAGTCTGCATGGATAATTTATAGGTAAATGATAAATAAACAAATGAATGAAGAATCTGCTAAATATAGAGTTGACATTGACTGAGATCATGAAGAGTCATGGAGTTGATATTTTTGACTAAGAAGATCACAAAGAATCTCTGGAGAGTTTACCGTGGAGGTGATCTTCCAATGATCCTAAGGGCATAAACTCGTAGACCAAGAGGCGTTGATCTCCATCAGCACAGTAGCCAATAAGGTTGACTAAGTTGGGATGATGAAGAAGGCTGAGCATAAGAACCTCTACCAGAAACTCTCTGTTACCTTGCAGACCATTCCTGTCCAGTTGTTTAACAGCAACAACCTGACAAAGATGAAGAAAAAAACATATCAGAGGCACAATACTATTAACGTATGCAAGATTAATAACAAGCCAGACATCTTTTAACAATGGATTATAGCTTTCAAAAAACAGAAATGTGATGTAACACAATCAAAAACAGAAAAGAGCTACCTGACCAGTGCTGTCAAGCCTTCCTTTGTAGACACGTCCGAATCCACCTTCGCCTAAGAAAGTGTCGGGATGAAAGTTCATAGTTGCAGCAGCGACCTCACGGAAAGCAAACGTATGAGCAGAAATTTGAGCAAGCCCATCCCTTGGAAGAAGAAGCTCCCTCTTTGACCCACCATTGCTCTTTGAACTAAGCTTCTCCCCACCTGCAACATCACCAACAAGACCAATTCAAATTTACTAATCCTTAGTACCAAACCTAGTAAATTCCAAGAAACAAACCACCCTTAAAAGCATAAAATTTGTATCAATGTAATGTAAGATCCTGATCTTGATTCAGTAGAATCATGTGATCTTAATCCTAAAATCTTCATGGAGGACTAACTTTGCCAATCAGATCAAAAACTAAGTGAAAATGAAGCAAAGGAGCATGATTTCAATTACAGTTGGATCAGAACATGTGTTGAGATCAAGTGAGTTTAGCCCTAATGAAGAGGATCAGAGTAACAGATCTTGAGAGCATGTAATCAAACCATAAGAGATTTAAATGAAGAAAAAAAAAGAGACCTGAAGGTAGTCCAGAGATGTTATTGGATAGTACTGTCGGTTGTTTGTGAGCCTTGGATTCGTCAACTGGAGGATTCAGCTTCTCGTCATCACTCGAATCGAAACACGAGAAACAACCCATCTCCTCCTCCACTCAATTTTGAAAAAAAAGAATAGTAATCAAAAAAGCCCTTTTGAATCCTATTGAGAAGAGGAATGAAATCGGAAAAATCCAGAAACTTTAGCTCTACCCGGAAAGAAAGGAGGGGAATTGAGATTCCAAAGTATCCACTTTTGTTCAGATTCGAACTGGAAAATTAAAGAAAAAAAACAATTTGAGTTTAGAGTGAGAGAGAGAGAGAAAGGAGAGAGAGAGATGAAGCAGCTTGTTTTTGTCTCGTCCACGAGTGTTCACATACTGTTTTACCATTACCAAAATTAACATTGACGCGTTGTGTGAACTCAGTAAATCCTCCGCCTCCTCCTTGCTCATCTTTCTTTTTTTAAATCGTTGACGGAGATAATCTTCCATTCAAGCAAGTAAACCTCTTTTCGTTTTGTTTATTCAATCAAAATAAACTTCTTTTTAAGTATATTTAGTTTTCTAATTACAATGATTTGTTTTGGGTCAATGAAATATTAACCAAAGTGAAAAAATAAAATGCAGGATAACAACGTTTTATATAAAACTTGGTGTCACACGATACGTCCACACGATGCACCACTGTCAGTCAAATGGCCAAATTGCAAAAGCTTATTATAACCATTGCACAAGAACTAACCTAGTTAATGGACTCTTTTTGTTATCTTCGGGCAATACAAAAAGTTAGTAGCATATCGATGATAAGTATGGGCTTTATAAGCCTCATAAAGTGTTTGGGTCCACTTTTTGTGAAATATACTATTGTCTGATAAATGATAATCATGGCAATGGGCGGATATGTTAATCAGTGTAGCCAAGCCCAAATGTACACTAATCTGCAAACATTAAATCATCATGTTTAGTTTAATCAGGTTGAGTTTAATTAATTAATACAATTAATACAAACATGAAAAAGAAACGAGTAAGAGATCGTGAGCCGCATAACCTTTCCCTCGGTCAACGAACAATGGATACCCACAAAAGGACCTCAGAAATATAGCAAAAAATATATATACACCAAAAAAAGAAGTAGATAAAATTAAAAACACAAAAGAAAAATCATAATTAGTATCATCACCTAAGAGAAGAGAAAAAAACTCTAATAATGGATTAACAAATACTAATCCCTCCCTCTTAATTTCCCCCAAAAAGACAAAAAAAAAAATAACAGAAAAACGAGAAAAAAGGGAAAAATCAGTTAGATAGGGTTTCAAAACTTTCCCGGCGAAATGGAGAAACCTGGAGATCACGCAACGGAATCCGAAACTATTCCCGATGAATACCAATCACATAACAATGACCCGACGGAGACGGCGACGCCGGAATCGAAATCTTCCCAGCTCAGCCTTTCCCAGGTGATGGAAGCTGTGGACGATTTCATCCAATCGCTTTCCTCCTCCACAGATCCGTTACAAGACATTCCTCCAGCGGTGGAGCCATTCCCGGAGACGGTTGATTCGTTGGTGTCGAAGATGGAATCTTCTGGGATTGGGCGGGACGAATCAGAGGACTCTGCTTTCATCGACGCCGTTAACCGTATTTCGAAATCGGTTCTGAGACTGAGGGACCTTAATTTAGATTCAACGCCGGTTTCCTCGTGGTTAAACCGGGCGAGTTCGGTTCAGCATCGTGCTGTATCGCTTCTCGACGAAGAGTTTCGTCATCTTCTAGATCGTTCCCGAGAGAATAAGAAGAAGAAGAACGGCGACGGAAACAATCCCGATCCTTCTTATGAATCAGATCAAAGCGGTTTACATGACAATGATCAGGAAGAAACGTTCCCAGATTTTCCACCGGAATCAATATCCACGTTGAAGAAAATCGCCGGAGCCATGATCTCCGCCGGTTACGAAACAGAGTGTTGTATGTCGTACGAGACGTCACGACGCCACGCGTTCAAGGAGGAGCTTAACGAGATTGGATTCGAAGGGATCAACGTAGAAGACGTACAGAGAATCCCTTGGGAATCTCTCCAAGGAGAAATCGCTTCATGGATCTCAATCGTTCGCCGTTGCTCCTCCTTACTCTTCCCCGGAGAGCTCTCTCTCTGCAACGGCGTCTTCCCTGGACAAGATCATTCCCTTCTTCGTAAACGTCTCTTCACAGGCTTGATCTCCGCAGTAACAATCCGGTTCCTAGATTTCTCAGGTGCCGTGGTGCTCACGAAACGTTCTTCTGAGAAACTTTTCAAGTTCCTTGACATGTACGAAACGCTCCGAGAGTTGATCCCTGCCCTTGAACAATCGGATTCAAATCTGATCCACGATATTAAAATGGCTCAGACGAAACTAGGAGAAGCAGCTGTGACCATCTTCGGAGAGTTAGAGAACTCTATTAAGACAGACATTGGAAGAACACCTGTTCCAAGCGGAGCTGTCCATCCATTAACTCGTTACACCATGAACTACCTCAAATACGCATGCGAGTACAAAGACACTTTAGACCAAGTCTTCCAACACTACGAGAAGGCTGAATCAGACCAAACTGAACCCGAACCGGAGACCAAACGAAACCAAAGAGAAGACGACGAGGAGTACAAAACGTCAGCTTTCGCTAGACAAATGATAAGAGTGATGGAACTGCTCGACGCTAATCTAGAAGTTAAGTCAGGACTATACAGAGACCCATCACTACGATCTATCTTCCTAATGAACAACGGAAGGTACATTCTCCAGAAGATCAAAGGCTCTACAGAGATAAGAGACTTGATGGGACAAGCATGGACAAGGAAAAGATCAACGGAGCTTAGACAGTACCATAAGAGCTACCAGAGAGAGACTTGGGGGAAAGTGTTGCAATGTATGAATCAAGAAGGGTTGCAGGTAAACGGGAAAGTGTCCAAGACGGTGTTGAAAGAGAGGTTCAAGATTTTCAATAACATGTTCGATGAGATACACAAGACGCAGAGCACGTGGATTGTGAGTGATGAGCAGATGCAATCGGAGCTAAGGGTTTCAATCGCGGCGTTAGTGATTCCTGCTTATAGGTCTTTCTTTGGGAGGTATAAACAGCATATTGATTCAGGGAAGCATTCGGATAAGTATGTCAAGTATCAGCCTGAAGATATCGAGTCTGTAATTGATGACTTGTTTGATGGGAATCCAGCTTCTATGGGAAGGAAGAGGACTTGAAAAACTATGAGAGTATGACAAAATTATATGGTTACTTCTATGATTATTTTTCCTTGCGTTCATGTTTATAAAACCATTCTCGATCTGAGACTACCATGAAAACTTTTTGTTTTTTTCTTCTTTTTTAAAAGTTTGGTTGTTAACGTCGCTTATGTTTTAACTTCCTACTGGTTGTGACCCAAACTTGTTTAGAACGAATAAAATGAGTACTTAAGAATTTTTTGTTAAATATTTGAGAGTTATTTAAGTTGAAATTTGTGTGTGTTAAATCATGATTTTGATTCGTGATAAGTTGATCTTGTGGTAACACTAATATGAAGATGTGTTAAGAGGTTTCTTTATAGCAAATATTATATAGCGATTTTTATTGAAGTTATAGAAACTTGGCGTTATTGAAGCCATACAACCCACACAAAGCTTCAGACATTTATAGAAGCAAAATATGTATACAAATCTGGCTTTATCAGTATGGCTTTTATCAGTAACCTCCTAATGCATGATTTGAAGACTTGGTTCACAAGAAGGCAATACAACCCTTTTATCAATGAAGACAAGGATGCATTATTGATGGCTTTAGTTTTATAAGTACAGAAAACAAACCACATGTAAAGAAATAATTGGAGTTTTGGATCTTAATCTTTTGGGTTAGATCTGTATAAGTAACAAAGAATTACAAACTCTTTGGAGTTTTTCGGTAAAGGACTCGCAATAAATCTCTTCTTCATGAGTGCTTTCACATTGTTACACCAGAACGAGCCAAAAAAGGCTCTTCACATGTCTTTGTTTGGTAGTGGAAAGAAACAAGAGTTTTAGTTAAATAGTGGTTGGTATCAAAAAGTATAGATCACGGGATGAATATATTGCAATCACACACACACTTACATACATTATCATCAAGGACAATAGGGAGACAGTGAAAAGAGAGTAGCCACAATGTATCTTCCTCTTCTATGTCTTCTCCTTCTAGCTTCTAGCTTGACACATCAAGCTTTTGGCCGTGGTCATGGTCATGGCCGGTCACCACCGGTAGGAAGCTCGGACCCTTCCTCTCGCATCACAGTCGTCGGAGTTGTCTACTGTGACACTTGTTCAATCAACACTTTCTCAAGACAGAGCTATTTCTTACAAGGTCAGAGATTGATTTAACATTACATGAACTTATCTGCTAACTTAGGATTGGTCAATCTAGTTTTGGTCTAAATCGGTTTACTTAAACCAGTCTATCTTTCTCTATCTCAGGAGTGGAAGTTCATGTGAGCTGTAGATTCAAAGCGAGTTCACCAAAAACAACAGAAGAAGTGAACATATCAGTGAACAGAACAACAAACAGAAACGGCGTTTACAAGCTCGAGATCCCTCACGTGGACGGTATCGACTGCGTAGACGGAATCGCCATAACGTCTCAATGCAGCGCCAAGCTACTCAAACCCTCTTCGGACAACAACATCGGCTGCAACATCCCCGTTTTTCAGACAGCAACCAACGAAGTATCCATCAAGTCAAAGCAAGATCGTGTCTGTATCTACAGCTTAAGCGCACTCAGCTACAAACCTTCCCATAGAAACACCACACTCTGCAGCGGCGGAAAGAGACATCACCAGCGAGAGGAGAAGGTGGAGGAGAGTAAGTTAAGAGATTCGAAGCTCTTCTGGCCTTATATGCCACCGTACTGGTTCCCTTGGCCGTACTCAACTCTGCCACCGTTGCCTACTCTGCCTCCACTTCCGTCTTTCCCTTTCCCTTTTCTTCCTTTAGGAAACCCTAATCCAGCATTGCCGGCGTTTGATTGGAGAGATCCTACAACTTGGATACCTTATCTTCCACGTTTTCCTCCCAGTGATAACAATCCTTAGGGCTCAGATTCTCTTTTCTTTACCGTCATATCTTCTCTGTTTCCTCTGTTTTTATTTTGTGTGTTTTATGTTTGATTGATTTACTATTAGTGTGTAATTAATTATTGTTCAAATACACAAAAATAAGGATTTGGTTTTGAAGAAGGGTTACACTTATGTGAATGGAAAAATACTCCATCTGTCTTTTTAGTATTATTCTAATATTTTTTCTTGTTTCAAGAAAATATCATTCTACATTTTCAATGCAATTTTTTTTAATCTGTTCAGTCAAAAAGTTCAGTTACGGGTGGATGCACCAGGTTTTTCTTCATCATCAGTGTCAACATCCTCTTCTTTCAAGGAGCAATTTGTATCATTGTGGGTCTCTTCTATGAGAAGCGTTCACCGTCACGTTTTAAAGTAAAAGAGTTTGTCCAAGTTCATAACCATTTTGCTATTTTGAAGAGCGGTCTATTTGATGCATGAAGATGAAACTATTTGATGCATGAAGATACATGAAGATGAAACTATTTGATGCATGAAGATGCAACAGTTTTCATCTCGACGATATTTCAATGGGTAGATTGGGTGTTAACACCAAAATTCAAAGTGACTTTTCTCAAGTCTGATTTGTCATGAACCATGTTTCGATGCATTCGAGTCTCGCTCTGAATTCACTATCATTTTATCCTAATATTCTCTCTATCACTATTTTCATGTTTTATGGCTGTAGAGTTATAAATAACTCTCCTTCTAGTTGCATTTCAAATGTTTAAGATTCAATGAAAGTTGTGTTACCCAAAAAAAGATTTGGTTTGAAGAGAAAGCCTAATGCAAGTACATGAGTGCTAAAGCGTAGAAACTGTGGAACACTAGTTAAAACCTGGAACGAGTTTTAAAAGAGCTATACTTAATGCATATGTATCTTCTTATGGTTTAGCTTTTTGAGCTTCGAGGGTGTTCACTTTCATTGTTAGCGTACGGATGGTATCAGAAGCTCCCTATAGCATTTACCAAAATGAAGTGAGTATACATACAGGTAGATAATCAAAAGGACGATATATTTATATAGGTAACAAAGGACTAACCCGTAGCGTCTTCCTCAAGTCATGCTCATGAACATCTCTGCGGGCTCTTTCTTCTTGAAAGATCTCAGTCATTTTAGTCTGCGACTTCTCCAAATCTTGAATCTTATCTTTTAACTGTTTGAGACGGTTCATGTTAAACAACGTAATCTATGATAGCCAAAACCCAATCAAAAGAAAAGGACACTTTCTAAGAACAAAGAGCTTTAAATAGCATTCTGCCTTTCCAGCTCAGCCACAAGTTTTGTTGATTCATCTTTTACCTTCTGAGATTCTTCCTCAAGCATTGCTTTCTCTCTCTGCAGCTCATCCACCAGTTCTGTTGATCCATCTTTCAACTTCTTCAAGTCCTCTTCAAGAAGTGCTTTCTGTCTCTTCAGTTCATCCACCAACTTTGCTGATTCATCCTCTTTCACCTTCTGTGTCTTCTCCAAGTCTTGAATCTTTGCGTTTGACTGTTTGAGCTGATTCGACAACTCAACCACTAGTTTTTCTGAGTCATTTGCTTCCTTCTGCGCCTTCTCCACGTTTTGAATCTTAGCTTTTGATTGTTTGAGCTGGTTCAACAGCTTAGACACCAGTTTTTCTGAGTCATCTTTTGACTTCTCCAAATCTTGAATCTTAGCCTTTAACTGTTTGTTCTGATTCAAATTAAACTTTACTTGCGACTCAAGCTCTCTTGTCTGTCTCTGTAACTCAGCCACCTGTTTTGCTGATTCTTCTTTCACCTTTTGCAACTCGGCTGCTTGATTAACAGCTCTTTCTTCACTGAAGATACGGCAGAAGAAAATGTCAATATAGATTAAAAAAACATTCTATTATATATTACATTAGATTCAAAGGAAACATAGTAAAACCTTATCCCATCCCCATCTTTCTCAATCTTGATCCCATTGTCAGGTATCATTCTGTCAGCAACTCTTGATTGTGCAACACCCTATGTTGCAGAGTGATTTATCAGAAGATCATATACTAAAAACAAATGATGAATACTAATTAGTTACAAAAATTTTACCTGAGAGTTTAGGTGGTTTCCTCCATTTTGCATGCAACGAGCTGGTGCTGCATTAGAAGAAGCTCCCTTATCATGCTTAGGTACTTCAGATTTCTTGTCCCCCTTTCGAGCAGTCTCTGTGGAGGAACTTACATGATTAGCTTGCTTCCGCCTTGCCGCATAACCAATCTCGTGGCACCTTGTAGACCTGTCCAACAAAAAGATAATGTAAGAAGAAAGTCTTTAAACTCAGAGGTCTAATACTAGTATATGTGAATAATATACCAATAGGTCTTTTGATATGAGAGCAATCGGTTTTCAAGTTTAGCAAGAACAGCAGTTCGCTCAAACCCTTGCTTATTATGAGCTGGTTGTATGAAATTAGCTTCCACTAAACCAATAACACCACGTCCATCACTTCCAGCAGCGTTCCAAACCCTCCAAAATGGCTGAAGATAACAAGTAGAAACGTTAGATAATGCAAGTGAAGATAGATGATCAAGCAAACACTATATGACTAATTACTAAGTTGTTGATTATAGTTAATGACCTTAATAAGCCGGTTCTTGTGGTAAACATTGAACCCTTGTATGTCAATGTGATGATGAGCATCTTTCACAAAGCCAAGCTTTAGATCAGCAACCATCTGAAAAAAAAAAAAAAATTTAAGAAAAACATTTTAAAGGCTGTTTAAGAGAGAAAATAAAACTATGAAAAGTAACTAAGACTTACTTCTTCTTTTTTCTTTTGAAACACAACTAAGACTTACTTCTTCATTTGATGAACATTCTGCAGAACGCACAGGTTTGTATGTTTTTTCTTCGGCCATCATCATGTCGTCTAATAAACTGTGATGTTCCACCTCTTCACCACGAAGCATGATTTTGAAATTTGGAGGAAGTCTAAGATACAGAATCGATACATAGCTCTGCATATAATAAGCAAAAAACAAGAAACTAGTCAATGAACACTTGAAGAATAAATTCACAAATTGGAACATTTTTAAGAAACCTGAAACCACGTACACGTAGCGAGTGGCGATACGTTAGAAAGTGCCTCGAGTTAGGATAAGTTTTCGCCATTTCTATGTTCTTCTCATCTCTGTTTACACCTCTTAGTTGAATATCCTGTTGATAAAATTACACATCAGTTGTTACATATATACACTTATGTAGTCTAAAATGTTGCTAGTGATATTACATGAGGATCTGTATCAAAATCAAGCTCCAACTTCCCTTCATCGTCTTCCCATAGATTATAAATAACAATCCGAGTTCCTTGCTCCTCTAGGAAATTAAACTGTATATTTTGAAAAGAATGAGATACAATTAAAAAAAAAAGATAGGTTTGTGAAGAAAGAAAATAATAATAAATAAGAGAAACCTGGTCGAATAATTGTTGTTGGGATGAATAAGGAGACCACTTCACTATAGTCTCTAGATTATCAAACCACTCATCTGTGGAGTTGTATGTTATCTCCTTCCAGATGTTATCTACCAACTCAAAATCAACCTACACCAAGAAAGACAGACTTGTATAGAGTTATCTAAATAAAAGACATTAACTTGAATGATATTTTATGTACCGTGGGGACAATGGCTTCACATTTTCTTGTCTCGTAAAGAAACGTATATGATAACATACCAATGCTCTGTGTTGTTCTGAAACAGTGATAAAGAAATAGTTAAAAAGATGTGAAACAAGGAAAGTAAAGTAGCTAATGATGGTGAAATAACTTACTTATTTCCATTGGTTCCTCGACAGCGTGAGAAGACAATTGCATCAGCACCTAGCCTCATTGTACTAGTCTTGAATCCATTCCCATCTTCATTATTTGTTTTATAGATTTAAAGATTGTAATCAAATATTAATCAATGCCAAGAACAGATGCTAAAACAATAATATACAAATAAAAAAAATGGTTTAGAGAAGGCTTACATTGACCAACTTTATTAGCCATATTGCGTTTTCTTGAATACCCCAAAGAAAGACACTCTCTAAACCTACCCGGATCCATCCCACCTCCATTGTCTGCAATGTTAAACCCGCCAGATCAATTAGAGGTTTCTCAAAATCAAGTTTTAAGGAGGAAAAAAGTAGTTGGAAGAAGTTGTGTGACCTTCAACTATGAGAATGCTGCTCTTCCCATCTTTTTCATTTGTTGCTGAGTTAACATGAACATATGTAGCCCCATTACATACCTATAGCACAGTACAAATTGATCAAACATAAGTTGTGTTATACATAACCAGACGAATTAATGTCAATATATATAAATAACAAACCAATCCGTGACTAATGCACCCTAATGATGAAGCAACTATATATGGAAGAAACATATATAATACGATACCTCGTCTAGAGAATTGTCAAGAAGTTCAGCCAAAGCTCCAAGTGCCCACTTGTGACTAGTGGCGTTGGCATGAAGAAACTGAGGATGAACTCTAACCGCCGCATCATTGCTACCTATCGAAACAGAACCAAAAAAAAAAAAAACAATTAGGGTTTCAAATTGCATGCAAGATCTCAAACTCCTCTTTCTATTGACAGAAAAAAAAAAAAGAATGAAAATTACAATAGCGAGGTAAAGGCTCATCTTCTTTGTCATCTCCTACTTTCCAAAACTGTCTAGAAAGCTTAGGAGTTTCCGCTTCCACAATAGCCAATGGTTTGACATCCAAAGCCACAATCTTCTTACCATCTTGAGCACTAACTACTGTCCTAGTTTTCTTGATAGCCAAGTTATTGGAATCACGGTCGTCTGAATATCTCTTGAGTCCAGGCTTGGAGGAGAAACCGGGAGGTGGACCGGGTTTAGGGTTTGTACTTCCAGAGTTGGTCGTGCCTCCGACCACTAGCATAGGCTTCTTAGGCTTGGTTTCAGGAGAAGAATCCATTGGTTACAAAGCAAACAGTTTCAGGTGGAAGAAGGAGAGAGACGATTAGTCAAGTTATGGGGGGAGCGACCGAATATTAATAGGGAGAAGAGAGTAGTGCGACTTTAAATAACCGTCCACCTTCCCGTACTTTGTTGCGCGCCGTCAGAGACTCTAACTAAAAGCCTTTTAAGATTAGTTTAGAACTAAAGACGAGATTCTCAAAACAAGGTATCCAAAAACTTATAAGAAATTCTTTAAATAGTCCCTTTTAATTGGTTCTTCATAATTTATAAATGTTTTTTTCTTTACTAAAAAACTTTTAATGTTGATTTAAAAAATTTCAAAATGAGTTTTAGAATGTATATTATTATTTTCTAATTGATTTTTTGCATTCAATCTTTCAAGTGAAAAATTTGAACGTTAATATTATTTATACCATTAATGAATAATGAATAATTAATGTTTTAAGATAAGTTTATGAAATAATATATCAAATAGCCACAAAATAAAAATATTTAAAAGATAATTATTATAAATATTATGTTGCTATCCAAAAAATATTTTCAAACAGAAAAAATTAAATATAAAAATAAGAAGATGTATAAACAATAATTAAACAAAGAATGATAAACTTTAATGATATTATTTACGAAGTGATTTCGTATTGAAACTCTAAAGTTTAAAGTTAAATTGTTTTAGTATATAACTATTTATGAATTAATATATATATATATATATATATATAAATTTATCAAAAATAAAAACATATTTAAAAAAAATAAAATAAAAAATAATTCTGATATAATACTATTATCCGGAAATGATTTTTTAATCATTGAGAATTATATTAAAAATAAATAAATTTCTAAACATTAATTAAATAAAAAATATCAAATTTTGTAAATTTTAATAATGAATATAGTAAGAAATATTTGTAATATGATTATAATCGTAAAACACCTAATATAATTTTATTGAAAAACCTTTGTAAAATGGAAAAACTATATGAAAAAACTATATATTAAGAAAATAAATTTAAGCCTCAAATATAATAACCATTTATTAATCAAAAAATATATATATACCGAATAAAAATATTAATACAAAAAGGAAAGATAATAAGTCATATCAACTGTTGTATCTCTATTGATTTCTAGTTCTCGATCTAACCAGTTTCTTCTTGGTTATTCGTTCTTTGTAATAAAATCAGGTTTCAAAGGCAACGCAGTTAAAAGAACAAAGAGACTGAGACGTAGAAAAAAACTTGCTTCCTACATAAAATCTATATCAATGTAGTATAATGACAACACAAACCAATCTTTTGATCTGACTCTTTTACTGGTCAAGGCTGATGTCACCCCATTGGACCTTATGCTTAGCAGCTAGATAATGAGCACCAACTGGTCCACGACTCCCATAAGGATAGTACTCAGGGATTCTCTTCTTCTCCTCAATCTCCTTAAGCAATGGAGTGAACAGTGACCAAGCTGCATCTAGCTCATCACTTCTTATGAACAACCTTCTTTCTCCTTCTATTGCATCCAGCAGAAGCCTCTCATATGCATCTGGTATCTCCTTCGAGTACCTTGCGGAATATAGAAGATTCAAGTTACTGCGATCTAATCTCATTCCTAAACCAGGGACCTTGTTGTTTATTTTCAGATAGATTGCTTCATCTGGCTGGACACGGATCACAAGCTCGTTTGTAGCTTTATCAAGATCACAACCAGTAACATTCCTGTTATACAAATTCCCTGGGACATGCCTGAACTGCACTCTTATCTCTGCCCTGTATAAGTTAAATACTTGTAATCAGGCTTACTTACCGATAACTGTCAATATACAACTTGAAGTTATATGCACCAACCAACCTCCTGGTGTGTAGTGCTTTGCCAGCTTTCATTAGGAAAGGCACACCATCCCATCTTGCATTGTCGATGAAAAGAGCAGCTGCTGCAAATGTTGGAGTCAGACTGTCTTTTGGTACAGTTTTATCATCGGTGTATCCTGGATATGTGACACCTCCCTTTGTGTGGCTCTTGTACTGTCCTATTACCACATCTTCAACTTGGATTGGCCTCATTGAACGTAGAACCTTGACCTGAATTGAGCACGAGGCTTTCATGAACCAAACAACAACTTAGAAAGAGGGTACAAACAACAAATCAAACCTTTTCATTTCTTATATCCTCTGCATCCAAACTAACAGGTGTTTCCATGGCAAAGAGTGCTAAGATTTGAAGCAGATGGTTCTGCATTATATCTCTTATGATTCCGTAGTGGTCAAAGTACCTGAAATCAAATAAAGAAGAGAAAGGAAACATTAAGCTTTCAGTTCAATACAGAAGAGAAATCAATAGCACCAGATGAATTTTTACCCTCCACGTCCTTCAGTGCCAAAATCCTCAGAGAATATGAATTGCACGTTCCTTATGTACTGTCTTGACCAAAGAGGTTCAAATATAAGGTTTGAGAATCTAAGAACAGATAAGTTCTCGACTAGCTCCTTTCCTAAGTAATGGTCTATCCTGTAAGGACAAAATAAAACATCATATCAGTCAAACATTACAAGAACGAAGCTGTAAGTCTAATTACTCTCACCTAAAGATTTGATCTTCTTCCAAGTACTGTTTGAGAGATTTAGTTAAAGCAGCAGAGGTCTCAGAATCTCGACCAAAAGGCTTCTCTACAATGACCCTAGTCCAGCCATTGACAGATGAAGCAGAAGAGCTTGCACATTTCACGGCGTCTACAAATATATTTGGAGGGATAGACAAATAGAAGAGGCGGTTTGAGATTCTTCCAGCCTGCAGAAAGAAATAAAAATGTAAGCACACCTATGAACAGATATAAAGAAAACAAAATGGCAGTGGGAAACACATCAGTACCTCATGTTCCTTGAGCTTCTTGTCTAATTCAGTAAAGTGTTCCTGAGAATCATACTGACCAGAATGGTAAAAACATCTCTTGAGAAACTCTTCCATCTTCTCACCACAGTTTGCCCTGAAATCAAAGATGAAACAATGGCCATAATGATCATAGTCAATAATCATCTACACCAAAGTAATAAGAAGCATAAAGACTGAAACTATGGTCTCCTTCAGGAGCTACAAACAATCTTGGCTCACCTCTTATCAATCCTGCAGGTGAGGGTTTTGCTGACCATGTTTCTAAGTTCAGCATCTGTCATCTTACTCCTAGAATAGCCGAATATCGTAAAATGCTGCGAAAACCAACACACAATAAGGCTTTTTGGTATGCAAAACAAACACAATCAAAATAGCAATCACAGAGGGCTACTAAACATAAGAAGGTAACAAGATACCTCGGGGAGACAGTCTTCATAGTAAAGTGCAAAAAGGGCAGGAAAAATTTTCTTCTTGGCAAGATCACCAGAGGCTCCAACCACCGTGATACTAACCGTTGTCAAACTCTGACCATCAGATCCTTCTCCAACCTTGGCTGCTTCTTGAGATAAAGCTGATAACACCTCCTCTTTCAATCCCTTAAGAGAAGACTTACTACTCTGTGTTGAATTTGAATTGGTGACTATTGCACCTAGAGAAACCATCAAGAGCAAGAAGTCCCATGAGTATTGAAAAATCATACCTTTCAAAATCCAATCCGAAAGAGATTAAAACTAACCATCTTGCATAAAGACAGAGCAACGACCAGACTTGCTCTGGAATCTAACACAGAGCTCATGAGAATTCTTCAATCCTCGAGGAGAAGCAGACAGGAACGAGAGTGATCG
>MU107144.1:0-65028 GCA_012274485.2 Sinapis alba | reverse complement strand
GTTGCATGTGAGGGTAATATAACAATATTATGTATAAGAGGCACGTTGTATAGGCGATGTAGGGCTTTTGGCTATATACTTTCACAACTGTATATATATATATTACTAAAATACACAAAATGTTATGACATAACACTCTAAGTTAAATTCAATAACAGAAAAACTATAGTCAACTATCTCTTTTTCTTTATTGTGATACTATTTTCTTTAGTTTTTTAATATATAATACTATTTCAAAACCTAAAATCCGTGTTATACAAACAAACTTTCCTGGGAGAAAAGTTTCTATTTACAGTGAATATATACATATATATATAAAAAAAAAATTGTCCATTGGATAGAAAATGAGATTTTGAGCATAAAATAAAACGCTAAATACAAAAAGGTGCGAAAAAACTCTATTATGCATTTTACAAAAAAAAACTCTAGTATGCATGATAATAATAAAAAAAATTGACAATCAAATGGTTCATGTCGATGTAATTGTTAGCCGTAATCCGATCTTTTCGGAGGTTGTTTTTACGGAACCAGATTTGGTGAAGATTGTGGGGTGCGTACGTTGGAAATATGTTGTTATGTTCGTCTTGATTAAATTCTTATTTCCTAAGAACATTATATAAATAACTAGTTTTTTTGTTAATAAGTAAAAAAAAAACTAATTTATAAAACCATTCTTGTTTTATTTTACATTTTCAAAGTTTAAGCATGATCTCTAGATTCAATTATAAATTGCACGGTTGCACATTGGCAGTTATGATAAGGTTCGAGCTTTATCTGAGTCAACACTAACATAAGAACAGCTACGATACAAAATACTAATTACATATCTGAATCAAATATAGTTTTATTCTGATGAATGACATATATTGTTCATCTTACTATATGTTAATATATGCCACCATTTTACTGATTCATCCACAGACAGAACATACTTACAGACATAGAACATTGAGATGAAACACTAGACTCAACCAAAACCAACACAATGGTTCCTACTTTATTTCAAAAAGTCTTTAATATCTAGTAGTTGCCAAGATAGAATTGATGTCTTGGGCGACGGACATAGCATCTTGGGCGGCTCCAGCGATCCCCTTTCTCGAAAATCCAGCACAATAAAGATTCTTCTCTCCTTTCCAATGCTCTGGCATTGGGTTTTTAGGGAAGCCATCATCCTTCATCACGTACTCATAGTTCTAGTGTTTATATTTTAACAAAACACATAACCATTATCATATTTATTCAATCGATTACATTAATGCGGTTTTAATTTGTTTTGTGTATATGGTTTTGGGTATACCTTTAACCAATTGCATACTGAGCTTTTGTAACCAGTCGCAAACACAATGGCATCAAAATCTCGTTTCAGTCCATTTTCAAACGTCAAGGTCTTGCCTTCGATGCTTCCTATGCCACCATTAATAACCTATAGTGCAACAATAGTTAGTGATCATGTTTTATTGGAAAATATATATAATACAGTGAAGTGACAGTGATAATTTTTTATTGAAAAATATACACAAAGTTGTGAAAACAGTTTACTGAAAAACAATATACACAAAATATAAACTTTTGATTTTGATTATATGGAAAAGTAGATTTCACTAAATTTCCATAAATAAAAGTTTTATGTTATTTTTAGCAATAAAAAAACTTTCATGCTGAAAGTCAGTTTCTTATTCTGAAATATTTATACATAAATTTACATTACATTTTATACATTTTTCATTTTCCTTTATAAAATAAATTTTCTTCATTTTCACTTTTAGTATATCAATACTTCCTTTTTCATATATATATATATATATGTTTTAGTTATTGAATTATTTCATATCCAACTAAATTAAAATGGACAATGGAAAGTACCTGAATCTTGCCTTCACGAATCTGTTCGACAGTTCCAACATCAATGATTGGAGTTCTGCCGGTGAATAATTTTGTGGCAAAAGGACCTTGTGTTGGCCGAAGAAGCCCATATTTGGAGGGATCTCCATACATAAATAATCTTGCCCTGACCATCATCATCACCAATATGTCGACCACTCTCACTGGTAAATACTTCAACAACGACATCCCCACATATACCTCTTCTTTGGTTAGTACATGCCTCTGCATATGTTTAGAGAATGAAGTTAAGAAAATGACAAATGGTAACAGAAAAAGCTTAAGAATATTACATATATGCTAAGCGTTCATTATTTTTTGAGAAAATTAAGATATATTTTCTTTGTTAAAGTTGAAGAAACAAAATATAGTGATATAAATTGTACTAATCTAAGCCAAATGCCATTTGCCATCAGCACTATCACTAATCCAAACGAATAGTAAACTATGAATTAATAGACAAAGTATCAATTATCATTAATTAAGAGGCATATAAGTAATTATTTCATATTTGAAAGAGAAAAAAAAAAGCAAATTATGAACAACATTTGGACATGCTAGAGAAGTGTACATCTTTAACGTTCATGCATTCAAAAAATAATAATTAAAAAACAAAAGCAGCATTAATGAATTCATATTTACCGGAGTTCTAATGAGAACGGCCGTATTAGCATCGTAGTTATTAAGATCATAGCTAATCTCCATACCCGAATTTCCACCTCCTACCACAAGAACGTCTTTACCGCTAAAGTCACTTCCCGACTTGTACATACTAGAATGCAAAATCTGACCCGGGAAAGTATTAATCCCTTCCACCGCCGGAATGTACTGATCTCCATTCTCTCCGGTTGCAACAACAACAAAATCCGACCAGTACACTTCGGTTTCTCCGGTCATTGTATTTTCGGCCTCTACCCTCCACTTGTTGTTCGACACATCGAACGTTGAGAACTTCACAGTTCGGTTGTATCTAGGGTTTATGTCAAAATGGGCTACGTAAGTGTCAAGGTAGTCGATAAAAAATTCTTTGGACATGAAGGTTGGAACTTCGGGACCATGCGGCATGAAAGGTAGCTGACAAAAGTTTTTGGCTAAGTGAAGTTTGAGACGGTCGTAGGCTCGTTTCTTCCATAGAGATGCATAGATATCTTCTTTCTCGAGGATCACGTTTGGGATTGAGTGTCGTTTTAGACAAACCGATGTTGCTAAACCAGCTGGTCCTGCTCCCACAATCACCACTACAGTCTCCATATATCTCGTGTTTTAGCTTTGATGAATTTTCTCTTGTGTGTGTTTTGGGAGATATTCATTGTATTGTTATATAGACTAGGGGTTAATCCGCGCTACGCGCGGAAATTTATTTTATTTAAAATATTATAATTTCACGTCTATTTTTATATATTTTTATCAATATATTTTATATTATATCTTTTGGTTGGCGGTGAAACTATATACTTTTATTTTTCTATCAGTACTTAGATTATTTTTGAATTTTTTTAATTCACTATGTAACTTTTATAATTATTTTTTAATATTTACGTGAATACAATAATTTTGTATCTCTTTTGTATCTCTTTTGTATCTTAAAAATTATTTTGTTGATTTATTGTAATAGTAGAGGGTGTTACATCTATTTGCTAATCATATAGTTATTTTACTATAAAAATTCATCAAATATAATATTTTTATTTTAATATTCCTTACATTTTTAATATGTAACATTTTATATGCAAGTAATTTGATTTTTCATAAGAAACTATATGATTAGCACTATTTGCTCATTAAAAGAACTTTTTCGTTTTTGATTTGTTAAGCTATCGTTTTGTGGCCGTTATCAACATAAGGAGTCCACCAACATGTTCGTTTTATATAGGATTACAACTGAGAGAGATTTTGTTCAGCTAGTGCTTTTATGCATGGATCTAAGGTCTGATGAATTTCGAAATACCTTTGTGAATAAGTTGGCAATTATGAGAAGCAATTAAGTTGAGTTACCAACCGCAAAATAACATATAACAAAAAACAAACACATGGGAACTGCTTCCTCTGGGTTTGAAGTTTCGTCAAATAAAAGAAGTACGCAGAAGATCCTCACCAACATCACTGACAATGTGACACCACCTTCCTTTGCGGCTTTGAGAGCTTATATGTTTTTGCGGTCGCAGTTTCTTCTAATATAATTCTGTCATCTACAAATACTTAATCTGTACAATAGATATAAATATACATATTTTGTTTGACCAAAACATGGTGGTATATATATTTATTTATTTCCCAATCTGTTTCACCAGATTTTTATGGTCCTTTAGTTAAATTATTCCATCCCAATTTTCATGGAGTTAATTTGAATACAATAAGCATTAATTTTTGGGAAACCCATGAACACATATTCCTTTGAGAACATTTTACAAAAAGTTAATTAAGCAGATATGACTTGCTGGACACATAACTTTATAGCAAACCAAATTTAAACTTTAAAACAGAGCTGTGCAGTTAAGTACGGCTTATTAAGACAAAATGGATGGTACTGCATCTGTAGTCCACAACAGTGACATGTACACCTACAGGGGAGAGGTCTTTAAATTAAGCAACAATAACTCGGCAGGAACACTGGTCAACTTGAAAATATCAAAAGTATGTTATTGACGTTTGCAACAGTGAGAGGAGCGGCTCATATGGTGCCCTATGCGCAGCCCGCACGAGCTCTCCATCTGTTCATTTGCTTTGTGCGTGGACAAAGATTGCCCAACAACACACATTACCCTCATGTTGAATGAAAGAGGAGATTATCTCTTTATTGTTAGTGATTTCATAGACATAAGAACCCGTTTTGTATATTTTTGATGTATGCATCATTGATTTAACAATTAACATTAAGAGGCTACGACATCGATCAAGTGTTCACTCCTACCTTACCCGTTCTGTTGTTGCAAACAACTTGTTGGCTCTGTTCCCATGTCTCTAAAACTGTGTTTACTGTAGTCAATTATTTATTTCTTGTTGGTCTCTCATCCCAGTGTCGCTTTTGCATGCATGTGGTCCCATCTTCCAAGAGAGCAATAGAACCATTGAGTTGATTTCATGGTCTTATGGAGAAAACTGATTATTTCGATGAGAGTCCTCAAAATCCTTAGCTAATTTGTGTTTCTGAAACAATTCCATGGCGTAGAGGGTTGTCAGTGGGGTTTTCAGATGAGCTATACGTCCTGTTACTCCCTGTCTCTTCGAACAATACATTTAGTAAAGCAATAAAACAGAGTACATAATGAACCAATGCATTTACTCTTTTGGAACAATGAGCACATCTTATTGAGAAAAACGTTGACATTATGTATGTATTTACAGTGAAAAAGAGAGAAAACTTTTCCTAATCTTTCTCTGTCAGTGTCAAAAGCAGTCACTGTCTAAGTAAAATTGTGGCAACTCTTAATGGTTGTAACTTTACAAACTCTCCTTGAAGCTAAAACGAAGAGCCCTCAGAACACAGCAGGTGAAAATCCCTTTGTCCCGTACCTCTCCACCTCCATATTCAAGCGATGAATGTCACAAAGAAGCCACTGATATCAAGCCTTCATGAAGATGAAATAGAACATCGCATTGAGTCAAGCCTTGGATGTGGGAGCCTTTTGAGCCATCAAATTACACATGTGAGCGAGTTGCTCAAACAATCCGAAGCTCTTAAACTGAGATTTAAAGACACTGAAATTTTGCTGATGTCTTTAATCAGCCTGAAGCGGCTCTAACATAATCAATAAAGTCAACATATAATATTTATAAACATGACATGGAAAAGAGCATGGTATATGAGGAACATACGAAGAAGTGAAACTGCATTTTCCATGCTGGATTGCAGCAACATTGCAGCTTCTTTCGCGTAAGAAGGATCAATTTCCAGCACGAGTTCATCATGTACCTGCATAATGATGTCCCACTTTAATGAGCTATATAGACAAACATTAACTTGCAGAAAGAAGTATAAAAATTAACAACTTATGAAACAAACTCAAACAATAAAAAAAGGGTGGACGACTCTCACCTGTAGAAGAATTCGGTAACAGTGGAATGAAAGTTGGGGATTAGAACTCATACATGTTCATAGATGAGTAGAGCTCTAGCTTAAGAAAGGCCCCAGGTTTGGCTAAGTTTTTTGCCTCCCAAAAATGGATTAGTAGGAAACGAAGTTGTGACTCAGATCGGCCTGGTGAGATATCGTTGAAGTACATGACGACGGGAGCTTTTCCGGTAAGCTGAGATTTCGTGGTGGATTTCCTAGCCGCCTATTTAGTTTCTGCAGAGTAGACTTTTGATTTATGAGGGATTTAGGTTTTAGAGATATAGATTTATATACCATGAATATCAAGGGGAGGTGGAGCAAAACTTTAAAGAATTGATGCTTTAACATCATTGAATGAGAAGGTAACAGAGAGAAAAAAAAAAAGGAGATTGGAGAAGATGAAGTTTAAAAGTCGGGAAAACTCAGACTCGGAGATGAAGAAACAGGTTTTTCTAATTGAGTTGGGTGGGCCGGCAGATTCCAATACGGAAAACATAGGTCCATCACTAAAGCCCAGTATATCTCAACCCTGGTGACATGGCAAAATAGAAACATCTGATTGGCTGATTTTTTATGTCTATGTGGACACTCTGAATGCTCAATCTGAATCCCTTTTATATATTGGGATTATCAGGACATGGTGATGTATGAACAAAAACGATAGAAATATGGAATCTGTATATACTTTGACACTTGTAAACCAATACAAAATGATATTTATTATTGCTGAATGTTTTGGAACTATTATATAATTTCTGTAAATAAAGGAGAGAGTTCAGTTGAAACACAGACTAGCACATATAAACGTTACGAACTTACCTATCAAAAAAAAAAAACGTTACGAACTTAAGAACATATGGTAACAAATATAACCATCTAATCCTTAATCTACGTCGCTTACAATTTGAATGGTGAGTTGGCAGAGAGGATGTATGATCATACATTTGTATTTTGACTATGCTATTTTATTTATACATTTTTACTGTGATATTAACTACTATACTTGCTTAGGTATTAATACTTGTTTTGTATATACTTGATAAGACTATCACATAAATGCAAAAATACAGAATCTCAAAACATTTCTTATTTTAAGTTTTTTTTTTTAAGAAAAAATTGAAATACACATCAAGTATGTAAGTGAAATGACTACTAAAGTTCTGAGAAATAAAAATCTTCAAAAAAATAATTGACCAAATTTTCTTAAAAATTTACTGACACCCATTATTTTATATTTTGAGTAAACTACTTCAAATGTAGGCATCTATTTAAAATAGTTGAACCTTACATGACTGTCTAGCTTCGCAGTAAAAGGCAATATTAGTGTCATATTTATTTAAAACTACTGCAATCATCTCATTTTTTATTTTTTAAATAAAAAAGACTGATATTCTTTGTATCTGGTCATTTTTACAATAATTATATATTTAAATACTTTTATGGTTATTTCTTCTATCTATATAAGATTAATGGAAGTTTTATTAAAAGTTATATTGAAATGATCAGTAGTAGAGTGATACGTGTTATTAACCTTGTTTATGTTCTCTTAATATATTTGGAAAGTTATGAAAAGATATATTTTATATGGATTGAACAAATCATTTCTGAAGTTATTGCACATATTGTGTATTCAAGAAATGACACACAGATTAATTTACTATATACGTTACATGAACGTGTCCATGCATTACTGGAATCTATTTACTTTGCATGTATCCAAAAGATGATTTCGTCGTATGCCCAAGCAAGCTAAGATTGGTAGTGATGAAAAACGTTTCCTAACGTTCGGATATACCGAAATCGAAACAGATTCTTCTTCTCTAACTTATCCCTTTGGAAACTGAAACAATCGAAAAATTTGAATGTTTTAATGTTAAATTGAAGAAATAAACAGGTGTGAGAATGACGTCGCCACAAATGAAAATGGAAATGGAAGTATAGAGCTAGACATTGGTATTTTGTAGTGTCAAAATTTAACACCAAAATTGCCTCTTATTCAAATCTATATAATTTTGAATGAGTAAGACAGTGCATAGTCACTCTTGGTGCCCTGAACCAATATATGTAGCCTTTAGAAAATTTAACAACACTTAAAAATTCATTTACTAGTGTCAATAACAATGTATATTTGTGAATACTAATTTTTCCCCAAAAGATATTCATAATTTTTGCATAGTAAAAGTGTCAGTACACAATTTGTATATAAGAAATACAATGATCAATCTAAATTTTGAAAAAGATGAAATTCAATTAAAATGAATTACAACGAATAATATTAATTTGATTTTTTTGTAAATTTGTAGTGATGATTTTCATCCAAACGTCGTTAAAATTCTAACTTGAAAGTTTGCTTTTTAGTTTTTTTGAGAAGTGTTTTCGTTTTGATCTGTTCATTAGTTTTCCGGTTGTTACTAACAATTAGTCTATTGTACAATTATTTTGTTCTAAATCGACTCTTGTGGAATGTTGTATTTTAGATAACAGCACTTCACCTATCTTCTAATTATGTTGAAACAATTTCTGTTGAAACAATTTAATTACTTTCTGTTTTATTTTTGTTTACCTATTCGTATATGTAATTATTAATTAATAAATAAAAATGAAAAATCAAAATAGTAGCAGATGAAGATATGAATTTATTGTTGTTAATTATTTAAGACAACTTTTAACAAAAAAAAAAAGATTAAACAATAACTTTGGTTGCTCACTGTGAAAAGAAATGATATAATAAACCAAAAAAAGAAAATTTGCGTAATGAAAAGAATTTTGTGGTTACAAAATTAAATAAATAAAAATATTTAAAAATCAATAATTTTTATAGCATAAAATATTATTTTACAAAATCATAATTTTATAGAAAAGTGTTTATTTTTCTTGTTCAGTTTCAATGAGAAAACATGTTCTATATTTTTCGTAAAGAAATGAATTTGAAAACCAAATATATATATATATATATATATATATATATATAAGTTCAAATTATATTCCTATTTACTGATATAAATATCAAAAAAAATATTTTTATATATAAATGGGTTATCAATTGATGGTTTTGACCTAAAATCCAATGAAAAATAGCAGTACAGTTCTTGTGAATGGTTTGATTTTGGATGAAGGCAAGTTAAAATCTCAGATTTATAATATACCTTCTAACATTGTTGACAATTTTTTTTCATTTCTTTATTAAATTTGTCAATATTAGTAAGCATTTTCAAAATTAAACTGACATTTTTTTAACGGAACCAATAAAGGTTCGATTTGTCGTTTGTTATTAACGTAAATTGTTAAAATAAATTGGTAGTAAATCTTGTGACAAAACCATCCTATTACTTTTGGTTAGTAATCTTACGGAAAAAAATTGTGATGCCTATTACAAAAAGTTATATTTTGGATGACGTTAAGTTAAAATCTAGATTAAGAATTTATCTTCCAACGTTGTTGACAAATGTTTTTGGTTTTCTTTTCCCTATTAAATTTTTTAATATTAGTAAGCACTTTTAATCATTAAAACCGGTAACTTTTTACGGAACCAATGAAAGTTTGATTTGTCGTTTGTCCTCAATAGTTAAATTGTTAAAAGAAATACCTTTTGTATGATTTCTTGTGGAAAAACTAGACAATTACTTTTGGTCTGAAATCTTATGAAAAATAGTAGTACAGTTCTTGTGAATGGTTTTATTTTGGATGAGGGCAAGTTAAAATCTCAGATTTATAATATACCTTCTAACGTTGTTGACAAATTTTTTAATTTCTTTATTAAATTTGTCAATATTAGTAAGCATTTTCAAAATTAAACTGACCATTTTTTAACGGAACCAATAAAGGTTCGATTTATCGTTTGTTATTAACGACTAAATTGTTAAAATAAATTGGTAGTAAATCTGGTGACAAAACCATCCTATTACTTTTGGTCAGTTATCTTACGGAAAAAAAAATTGTGAATTTATCTTCCAACGTTTTTCTTTTCTCTATTAAATTTTTAATATTAGTAAGCACTTTTAATCATTAAAACCGGTAACTTTTTACGGAACCAATGAAAGTTTGATTTGTTGTTTTTCCTCAATAGTTAAATTGTTAAATGAAATACTTTTTGTATGATTTCTTGTGGAAAAACTAGACAATTACTTTTGGTCTGAAATCTTATGACAAAAATAAATTGTGTTGACTTATACAGAAAGTTATATTTTGGTTGACGGTAAGTTAAAGTCTCAGATTAAGAATTTACCTTCTAATGTTGTTAAAAAGTGTTTTTGGTCAGAAATCTTATGAAAATAAAATTGTTGACTGTTTCAGAAATTTATATTTTGGAAGACGTCAAGTTAAATTCTATGATTAAGAATTTACCTTCCAACATTATTGACAAATGTTTTCGTTTTTCATTTCTTTATTGAATGTTTCGATATTAGCAACTACTTTTAATCATTAAAATAGAAAATTTGTTTTGACGGAACCAATGAAAGTTTGATTTGTCGTTTGTCCTTAATGGTTGATTGTTAAAAAATACTTTGGTATGAAATCTTGTCGCAAAACATAACAATTACTCTTGGTCTAGAATCTTATGACAAAAATGTGTTGACTGTTACAAAAAGTTATATTTTGGATGACGGTAAGTTAAAGTCTCAGATGAATAATTTACCTTCTAACGTTGTTAATAAGTGTTTATGTTAACATTATTGAGTATGTTGATATTAGTAAGCACTATTAATCATTTAAACCGACAACTCGTTTACCAAAACCAATAAATTTTTGATTTTTTGTTTATTATTAATGTCTAAATGGTTAAAAGTAATTATGTATAGAATCTTGTGAAAAAAACTGAACTCTTATTTTTGTCAGAAATCTTATGACAAAAATTGTGTTGAGTGTTGAGAAAGTTGTATTTTGGATGACTGAAATTTAACGTATCAAATTAAGAATTTACCGTCAAACGTTGTTGACATGTGTTTTTGTTGATGTTATAGAATTTGTAGATATTAGTAAACACTTTAATAATTAAAACCAGAATATTTTTTAACGGAACTAATGAAGGTTTGATTTGTCATTAACCATTAAATTTGTCATTTCTAGGCGTAAGACCGACTGACTGAGCTCGAACTACTCCAAATAATACGATCCTAGCCTATACAGAATTGTTGGTTCATCCAGTCTGGTCGTAACGGACATCCATCTGGATCATCTTCCATTTACGACCAGTCCATCCAACCTTGGATAGCTCTTCTCAGCCTTGTAAAATTCTGACCAGCTAATTTGAACAATATAGCCAAAACTCATCTTTGACTATTTCAACTCAGTATTCGGAACACGGATACTATAGGAAACCTGTAATGTGGATTTCAAAACTAACTTAAATGTGTGGCCTAAATCTAATGATTCACACGCCTTATGGAAGGGACTGCCTATATATATATATATATATATTCTTGAAAAAGATTATGTATGTTAAAGTTTTGATCAATGCTAAATAAAGATCTGCGATGTGTGAGATCAACATTATTCTCCACTATGATCATTGCAATCCCCAAGTTCAATTTTTCACACATGACAAGGATAGCCAATAGGCGATCCTTCATCTCTATATTTATAAATCACGCATACATTCAGTTTAAGTTTTTGGGGGTTGGAGAAGGCCAATGGAAAAAAATGTATGCAAAACGTTTTACTATTTATTAACCTGTGTAAAATGATTATATTTATTAATCAATGTAAAAATAATTAATATTAGTTTAATGACTAAAATTCATTTTTAGGTTCGTAACTAAATGATTTCATTGGTTTATTATATATTAACAAAAATAAATAAAATAGAATTTATTAGAATATTATATTTATAAATGTTTAAATATCTGACACTGTATTTGAATCTATTAATCAATAGTGTAAATGATAATTAATCTTAACTGAATCATTTAAGATCGCTTTCTTAAGTTAATAAATAAGTAAAATTTTAATCAGTTTATTATATCTAAAACTATAATCAGTTAAATAGATTTAAATAATTATTTTGAGAATTTATATTTAATTTATTAAACATAATCGAATAAGTCATATTCAATGATTATTATTATTTTAAAACTGGTGAAAAAATTAAACCTAAAATAATTTGTTTTTTTTTAATTATTAGTTTTACATATGACCAACAAAACATCTTGTTACAAACCCCCTAAGTACTGGTTAAGATGGCCCAATAATTTTTTCACTTATTTTATGAGAGATGTAAATGTTTCGCCCCTATTCTTAAAATAAGTAGGTGACCCACTGAACATGTTAAGTTTCTATGAACCCAATATTGGTCCATATTTATAATCCTAACCAGTTTACGAAAACGGTTTATGGAGTAGCAACAACATCTTCTCCTTCTCTCCAGCCTTACAATATCTGAATCAAAAACATAACCCTAATTCCTCAAATCCGATTCATTTCTCTCTTGAGAATAGCTTTTGGATTTCTTGATCTTATTTGAATCTCCACATCAGCGAAGATGGTTTTAGCAGAGGTTGGCGGGCAGATTATCACAAAATTTCATACCAAAGTATTTTTTAACAATCAACCAATCATTAAGGAAAAACGACAAATCAAATTTTCATTGGTTCCATCAAAAAATTGTTCGTTTTAATGATTAAAAGTGCTTACTAATATCAAAAAGTTCTATAAAGAAATGAAAAACGTAAATTCTTTAAAAAATATATATATTAAAAATTTAAATTAATATTTTTTAAATAGTTAAAAAAAAATCAAATTTAAAAAAGAAAATTTGAAAAACGTGGAAAAAATCAAAACATTTATAAAAAGTTCAAATTTGAAAATATATAATTTAAAACTATAAAAAATAATCTTTTTAATTTTAAATTTTTCAAATTTTTATTATTTATAAATTTATAAAGAAAGGTATAGAATGATCTTTTGTCTTTTTAATATGAAACCTCTCTTGGTCATTTTTCTCATTGTGGACTCTTTTGGTAACAAAAACATTTTAAAAAGGCTATTTGAAAGAATTTCTCTTTCATAAATTATGTTTTTGATAGATTGTAAGTTCTATTTATGTTTTGTTTTCAGTTTTTTTTTAAGATATTTCTTGTCAATGAAAAATATTTTGTTACTTAATTAAATTTTATGTTATTTATTGACTAAATGTAATTTTTATTTATAAATTTTTATATTTTGTAGACCAGTCAATGTTACTACAAGAAAAGCATCAGTTTCACCATCCGATAATACCTTACCTTCATCTGATAATACATACATTTTGCCGTGTGATCCTGCTAAAGAAAAATTATCAAGGACTATAACGCAAACCAAGTAGATGAGGTAAGACACAATTACTTTCTTAGAGGTCTGTGTCAATCATTGAGTCATAACTTTAAAAAGAGACTCATAGATGGTAAAATGAGACGATTTAATCAATTTGGTTTGATATGTATAGTAATTGGTTAGAGTATAGAGTATTCACTAGAAAAAAAACATAGTCATAGCTACGAATTTGCTACGTAAATTTCGTAGCCAAAAAAAAAACCATGAATTTGTCACGAAACATAAAACGTAGCAAACTGTATCAATTTGGTAGCATATATTGCTACGATTTTGCTACGAATGTAAACAAGGCAACAAATTGCTACGATTTTGCTACGAGTATGTCGTGGCTGATATACAAAATATCTTTTAGCTACGACTTGCCACGAAAGTTTTCGTAGGTATTATGGAATAGCTACGATTTTGCCAAGAAAAAATTATGGCTATTTGAAATCTTATGCCCTAAATATGTTTTTAATCCCTAAACTCTAAAAATAAACTTTATACTTTAATATTTTCACACTTTAACTTCAAAATCTTAAAGTTAAACTCAAATTTAACAATTTGAAAAAACTTTTTCAAATTGTAAATCTAAACTCAAACATATCCCAAACCCTAAACTCTATATATAAACTCTATACCCCAAATCATAAATCTAAACATCAAATCTAATATTTTCAAAGTTAAGCAACAAATATTAAACCTAAGCTCGAAATATAATATTTTAAAAAATTTAGTTCCAAAACTTAAATCTAAACTTCAAACACTATATTCCAAACCATATACTATTACCCTAAGTCTTATAACCCAAATCATAAAATCTAAACACTAATTTTAACCTTTTCAAATTTAAACACCAAAACTTAAACATAACTACTAATCAAAAAAATTCAAACTGTATTCTCAAATTTTACTCTAAACCCCAAACCTAAACTCCAAATAAAATTTAATCATAAACATTAACCTTATATTTAATAATAAATGTAAACTTTAAAAATAGTAAACTCTATATCTTAACTTCAATCTCTATTTCCCATACTCTAAACCTTAAACCATAAAATAACCATTAACCATTGTATATCTAAACCCCAAATCTAATTCTTTCAAATTTAAATTTTAGATCTTCAATATAATCTTAAATATTCCAACATATGAATTAAAATAAAAACATTATCTTTTGTCTTCCATATATATTAAAGCTTGCTGTTCAAAAAAAAAGAAATATATATTAAACCTTGAATAAACTAAACATAATAAATAATACACTCCTATCAACAAAAAAAAAATATACACTCCTAAATTTCTATTGGTTAAAATAATTATGTGAGGATTGCCATTGTTGACCATTGATTATAATTAATCAATGGTTCAGATTATTTTTTTGTGTGTATCTTTCTCTCTCCCCAAAATTTCATTTGTCGATTCCTTTTTCTTCTTTTCTTCCAATGTGTTTGATTCTCTCCAGAACTTTATCTCTTTGACAATCAACTCTGTCTCAATCTTTAATAATGGCCATGTTCGTTTCTTAGCCGCAGAGTCAGCGGCTAGCAACCAATTAATATCAAAGGACACGTCAGCAGCACTTTAAAATTGGTAGTTTGAAGATGTAATGATTCAGTCCACACCCACAAAAATGGACGCCTGCGACAGTCATGGAAGCCGCTGTTTTTTATGGCAACCACTAAATGAATTAAGTTAACAGTAGCGGCAGTTACCGGCGACCAATATATTAAATAATCATCTCAATTCTTTCTCAGTTGTTCGCTGTTTTTTTATCGCTCTCCTTTGTAGCTGTGTTTTCAAAACCAACGGGGCTAATGTCTCACATTCTTCTTCTCTGTTGCTTCTCTCTCAATCATCTCTCAACGTCTCCACAACAACAGAGCCTACAGTAACAAAGCCTACAACAACGACGACAGTACAAGCTTGGACACTGACGACAACACCTACAATAACGACGACGGAGCAGACTTGGACGCCGACGAAAACAACGACAGAAGTGACAATTTATCATGGTCGAAGACAACGACGACACCACTGAGGAGCTCTGGTGTGACCAGCCGTCTAAGTCATCCGCAGCAGAGGAGGCAGTTGAGCTTGCGGGGGAGAGGAGGCAAAAGAAACTTGGGTGATTGATTGCTTTCTAGTTTTTAGATTTGGTTTCTGGATTTTGGATTTAGGTTTTTAGTTTTGCAGTACATTTTAGTTTTTTGTTTTTAAATTTTAGTTTTGCAGTGAATGGTTGTTTTAGATTTTGGTTTTTAGGTTTTAGTTTAAATATAATAAAAGTAGTAAAAATATTATACTGAATAATATATAAAATACTACTATCAAAAACATATAAAATTATTTAATAAAATTATTTTAAAACAAAAACTGCAAATACAAAAATAAATTACTACTATAACTTATTTCATAGTTTTAGAATTTAAATTTAAATAATAGGTAAATTATTTTGTTGATTCTTAGTAATTTTGAATAGTTATGATGGTCATGATTGTTTATTAGGCTTTTAGATTCAATTTTTCTTTTACTTTTTACTTTTTAGTTTTTGAATTTTGAATTTTTGGTTTTCCAATAAATTTTAGTTATCTAAAAAAACATGAACACTATTTTTTTAGTTTGTGGTTTTGATTTTAGAACTAATAAGATATTTTAAGAAGGTATTAATTTTTGTTTTATTTTGTAATATTTGTTTTTAGAAAACATGGAAAGTAATTTTTACTTTTATTTTAACTATATTTCATTTATTATTTTGTCTGTAACTGAAATTGATTAAAATTAATAAAATTATTTTACTTATTATAGAAATAATATACAAATAAAATCACCCCATAAAATATATTTATAAAAAATATTCCCAAATTCAAGTATTATAAAGATATTAATATTTAGATTTTTAAAATAGTATTTGATTTTAGACATACTAAATAATACACAATTAATTGTTAGTTTGTTATTAAAAAAACTAAATATATTTATAACCTTTGCAAGTTTTATTAAATTTATATAACTCAAATATTATAAAATAAAAAATTAATTGATGGATTTTTAGAATACAAATTAAATTCCAGTTTAATAAAATATAGGGCAACTCTCTTAAATAACATTATTTTATGTTTTTATCACAAAATAACCATCAAGAAAGAAAATGACAAAAATAGTCTTTTTATTTTGAAAATTTTGAATTTTTTAATATTTTAAAATTTGAAACCCTAATCCGAAAAACCTACCCCTTAACTCTAAACCTTAAGTTTTGATTAGCTAATCTTATGGATATAAGTGTATATTTAACTCTTTAATAAAATATTTTGATCATTTTTTCCTTGTGTGCTATTTTTGTGACAAAAACTTTTAAAGCTATTCTAAGGTATTTCTCTAAAATATAATTTTTATAATTTTTAAAAGATATATTTTACTATAAAATTGATGGTATAAAAGATTATTAAAATATTATGGAATTAATTTAGAGAAACAAAACTCTAATAGGTTGATATGTAATGAGGATTATGTTTGTGAGTTTGTGTTTGTTTTAGAACAGAGTTGAAGCGATTTTATATATGAAAAATAATTAATTTGTTAATAGAGAAAAGGTGCATGTAATCAATAGGAGAAACCCATAAATTGTGGATTTTGGTTTCTATGTGTAAAGTGGTAAAAGAGTAAAATCTGGTTTCCCAAAAAAATAAAAATCTATTTTTTCAAAATCTTGATTGGTTAAAAAGTAGATTTTAGAAAAAGAAAAAACAAAATCTAATCTATATTCAACAAACAATCAACCTCTTGATTTAGGTTTAGGTTTTGTTGGTTTAGTTTGTGTTTGTTTGGTTTAGTTTTCTAAGTAGATTTAATTTGGTTTCGTTTGGGATTTACTTGTAACCAGAATTTTTGTAAACCAATTTAATTTATAAACAGATTTAAATAATAAATCAAATTTAATTTATAAATCATTTTCAATTTTAGAAACTAATTCTAATTCATAAACTAAATTTAATTTATAAATTATTTTTGGTGTGATATTTATTTTATTATACAAATATAGTTTAATTTATATTTTTAATATTTTTTGAAATAGCTATGGATAAACTACGTTTCATTTCGTGGCTAAAATAGTCACGGTTTATTTCGTGACAAAATGTAGCTTTTTAACCATAAATTTATCGTGTCAAATCTTAGCATTATTTACTATGATTTTGCTACGGTTTTTTTTTTTTTGCTACGATCGTGTAGCTACGATTTATTTTTCATAGTATTTCGTAGCACATCAGTTATATAGCTATGAAAAACAGTCCATAGCTACGAAAATAAACTGTAGCTATGAGTGTTTTTTTACTAGTGATTGGAGGAACAAGCTTATTACGTGTGTTGCTACCTGTTTAGAAATGATGGATATCTTGGATTTGTGAGGGATGGATTCTCGAGTTGGGAGATCATTTTCTAAGTGATTATTTCAGTTGTTTTATCGTAAAAGAATTGTTTGACGATGTCACAAATGAAGAAGTGTTGATCTGGTAATGGTAAGTGTTTTTTCGATTTCAAGCAATAAGTGAAACACTGAAAGAATAATGTATTTACAAAATGTTGTTTTAATATTTTTAACATATTTTATTTAATCTATTATTTATGCCGGTGCACTCATTATAAAAACTCTATGGCATTTCCCCTGGACACAAGTGAAAACACGTAAACAAGTACGAAGATCGACATGAGAACAATCTTTGGGACACCCATATGTTGATTCAATTTGGATTAATGTAAAAAAAAAAAAAAAAAAATTGTTGTTGCTTGTTCTGCCTTTAGGTACTTAATGTTTGAGTATAAGAAGCGTGAGAGTGTAGCCAGGTTTGTTAGCATAATAGAGTGGCTGCACAACGTGAGAGATACTCCCTCCGTTTCGATTTAATTGTCGTTTTAGAGAAAAAAATTTGTTTCGAAATAAGTGTTGTTTTATAATTTCAATGTAAAATTTATTAAGAAGATTCTTCCGTTTATTTTTCTATTGGTAGAAATATGGTTAGTTGTATAGGTTTTTATTTTGAAAATATATAAAATTATATGTTTTATTAATATGTGTGCATAAACCCAGAACGACAATTAAAATGAAACGGATGGAGTATATAAAAGAGATGGATTTGACTAATTATTTGCTAACATGAATTGGTAGTAATAGTATTAGTAGATGAATATTTGGTCTGTGAGGGTTTTGCGTATTAACTCTGTTATTCTGCATGTGTTAGATAAATCGATGATCTTTTAGATTTTTGAATTTTCCTGGAGTATTTAAAATGTTTGGGTGGTAACTGGACTAAGTAATAATTAAAGGGACCTATTAGTACAATAGCTAAATCTTACAATATTAAAAGGGGAATATGGTGCAAGGAGAAGCATGCCACATCATTTAAAAAAATCATCCAATCAGAAAGCAGATTTTGGTTTGTTGGGCTACGTTTTTATTAATCAACCATATGTTTAAGCCCAATATGAAACAAACCATTTTACAAGCAAACCACAAATAAGGCTTATCATCGTAATTTCTGATTCTTTATCTCTCTCTTCCTTCCCTTCTCGCCGGACGTCTGTTAAGATTAGCACTTAATGTCAACATTTACTATTTTCTCATAGTTAAAATCGTCAACAGAACACCCCTCGCTTTTCAGCTTCCCTCACTCCATCTATATAACCTTGATAAATTCATTCCAGCCCTAACGCAAACAGACCTTTACAAGCAAGCAATGGCTTACAAGAATTCGGAAATGAAAGCGACTCTCACCACGCGCGTTCTTTGGTAATGTGGTTCCCAAAATTTGCAATGCAGTATCTATAGTGTTTCTCGAGTTCAGATCTGAATCAAAGATTTTCTTTTTACTTTCTTCTTCCTCTTTTTTTTTTGTTTGCTTTTGGTTTTCCTCAGACTCATATTAAAATCTTGACCATAATTATGTTTGTCGTTTACTTTATTGGTTTCTGGGATTTAGATCGGAAGAAAGGAATTGGATGAATCGGCAGTAGTTACGTTTTCAGCGTTCTGAACGCTTGCAGGTGGTTAGTCCCTCTTTTGAATCCTCTACTTGAAGTTTAACGAGTGAAAGATAAGGCCCAGTTGTTATTGTTTGGTGAGGATTCTTATTTTTGTTCACATGTTTTGTTTTCGATACCGTCGGTACTTCTAATTTGAAGATGCATCAATGCAGGCTGTTTGACAATCAGGTGTATGATGTTGTGATGTTGTTCATGGACTTCTCATGGGCCATAGAGAGAATCTATGGCTGCAAGCTCAGAGCTTATTCATCAAAGTAAAGGAAATGGATGGTTCATTGGTTCGACCTCTGGCAGTTTGTTCAGGGATATATCACACTGATATTGTAGAGGCCCAAGGTTTGGAACAAGGCGCCCAGCTGGTGGCGCTTGAGGGAAGATCTAGACAAGTTTGGGAGAACATGTGGTCTAATTCTTGCTTGAACTTACACCTTCCGTCTTCTGGTGGTGCACGTGCTATGGTCCATGCTTGGTTGATAAACATCCACTGTCTATGAAGGTCTTGAGATACCTAAAGTCACGAGGCAAACTACAAAGAGCTTTTCTGTTTAACTTCCAACCTAACCCAATAATTTTTGTCTAACCTTTTATTTTTGGCAGCATAATAACTCACTGGGGAAACCAAAGCAAATTGGTTGGAGATGGAGCTAAGGAGAGGGGTTGAAGCTCTTTCCAGGGTAATGAAATTTGTATATAATTTTACATTCACAGAAAATTATATTAGTCATGGGTTACCTTTCGCCAAAGATATTTGCTACCACCAATATATGGCGAATGCAATACACTTCTCAGGTTTGTTTGTCGTTCTTTACTAGCTACACTGATATTTGGTGGAGTAACTATTACCTACTTCCTCCTTCAATTTTGCTTTAAAAAATCAACATGGTGATGAACTGGAAGCAAATTTTAGAGGAGAGGGCATTTCTAGAAGCTGAACATCAGAAGTGGTATGAAATAACCTTTGATTCTGTGATCAACTAATCAAAGTTTGATTAATATGATTTCTCTTTGTTGCTTCTTTCTTTTATATCAATAATATTAAGTGTTCTCTTCTTTTTCTTTTCCTTTGACGGTTCACTGAGTTTGGATGTTCAAAACTAGGATAAAGCCTGAGAAAACAAGCCGTCAAAACTTTCAGAGATAAATACTGATAGTTTGCAAGATTGATGGTATTGGCGACAGTATAAAGTAAAACATAATTGGAAACGAAGGAAGACAATCTCGAGAAACAAGCTGGACATAGCGAGAAGTTGTAGGGATGTGCTAAAAACTGGGAAATCATAAGCTAAGAAAAGACATATCAGAAATTCTTCAGGTGCCAAATGATGGCGGAAAGATAGATGGAAAATGATGGAGGTTGATATTGTGTGTGATAGCACTAAGACAGAATAAAAAATGAATAGGGCATGAGGGCATTAGAGATTTGATGGTGAAAAATCAGAGTAAAAGATTAGACGATTGTTACGAATGAAAAACGAAAATGAGTAAACTATAGGAAAAAGATGAGAGACCTTTTGTTCTTTACGGCCAATAACAACTGTAGTAAGTGATGGAAAAAGTGGTAAGTGGTAACAGACCATATGATAATTGATGCTTTGACTTAAAGATAAGCAAACCTATGTGTCAATAATGCTTTGACTTAGAATATGTAAATCTATATGTTAATAAAGCTTTGACTTTTAGATACAAACAAAAAAAAAAAAAACACAGTCTAAAAGAGAGAGAGTACACCAACGCAGCTTTGCATAATTGGCAAGGATGGATACTACAAGAATAAATGCAGCTGGGGGAAGGTTGTTACTACCCACTTATGTGCTCTTATTTTCCAAGTTCGGTTTAGATCCACTAAGAGCCACTACTATGTCTACTCTGTTTTTTTTTCATGCAATATGAATCAGGACCAGTTCATAAAGAAATAGTTTTGAACTTGCAGAGGGGCAGGGAGGTTGAGACATTATTTTCGATACGAGAAGATGAAAACATATACCGACCGAGTTATTCACACTAGCAAGAGTTTGTTTTTAAGATTTTTTTTAGAACACAGTTCGATTTTAAGATAATATTGGCTTCTTTAACATGCTTTATGGCATACTCATTGCATAGTTATATGCACTTGCAGAGCATCGCCAATCCTATATTATACTCCAATTTTTTGAGTATAATATATGTGTATGTAGTGTTTGAGAAGAGGTAGTGTTTCCCAATCAACAGAGTGATGGTCCCGTTTATATGATTTAAAGATTAATTTTTGGGTGGTGTTTAAAAAAAAAAAAAAAATCTTTGGATTAGTTTGGTTTGTGTTTTATTTTTTATTTGTAATGTGTTTCCATAACCTGGTTTGGAGAACAACAGCATTTTTGCCGTTTGATATTTGTATTCAATTTATTCTCTATCATAAGTAGTTTGGTTTTGTTAAAAATAACCAGTTTTTTTGTGCACGAAAAAATAACCGATTTAAATCATTTGTTTTAATCGGAAATCATGTAAAACAATTTTGTTTCTCTTAGTTCCGTTGAAATTTGATCGAAAAAAACTTCTTAAATCTTTAGCTAAAAGTTAGTTTTAGTCTCCTTAATTAAAGAATTTTGATTAGTGTATCAAATCAAAATTGTATAGCCGTAAATTAATTATACAGATGGACTCATTTATTATTTGAATTAAACAATGTAAAAAGCCCTTTATATGTCAGTTTGTATTTTCTTTGTAGAGAGGGCAAAAATTGAAAAAGTAAAAATAATAATTCTAAAGACATAACAAAGTTTTAAATCAAATGTGGATTTAACAATTGTTTTATATGAAACAAAACATTTTAGCTAAAACTTAAGAATATTGACTATTCATCACTTTCCATTAATTTTAATAATAAATAAACAACAAAGAATGAGGTATTGATTGGTATTCTGTAGTTTTTGTTTTTTTTTTTACTTTAGAAAATAGGCTGTGATTTTTTTTTTCTTTGGCTTTAGTTGTTTTGATATAAATTAATTATCAAATCACGAAATAAACTTTGTAGAACATGTGATTTTGAGAGATAATATATTTCATTTTTTTATTTTTTTAACTGTATCTTTAATTTTAAAAACTAAAACATAATTATTTTAAAAATGCTTTAGAAAAACAAAATGATTTTCAAAAACATCTACCTTCATTACCAATCAATCCATGAGTTTATTCATTTCAAAATTCGTTGGACAACATAATAAATAATAATAATAAATTAATTTGTATATTAATTATATTTTTAGTAGTCAATTTTGATATAATATATATACTTACATAAAAATATAGATGTTAAAATTAATTAAAATTTATAAGAAGAAACCCGGGCGTAGCCCGGGAAAGATCCTAGTATATTTAAAAGAAATCCTCAAGGAACCTAAAGTATTTAGGGCATGACTCGTGTAACCGCAACGGTTGCAGACGTTTATGGATATGAGTGGTTATGATTTAAAGCATTTTTTAAACAATTATTACGACTCGTAAACTGGTTAGAAATTAATGCATTTATGAAATACTTATGACTGGTTAACTACCAAATGCAACATCGTTTAGATACTAAACTAACTACATTATTTATATTTTATATAATTATAAAAGTATTAAAAATCATCATATGATAATAAATATAAAATTATATTTATAAAATTATACTATTGAATTTTCTAAAGTTATATAAAATAATTTCGTTTAAAAATTTTATAATATAAATTAAAATGAAATATATATATTTAAGTATCTATGTTATTTCAATTTTAAAGTTTTATTGAATATTTTTATTTTTATATTGTTTTTCTTTTTTAAGAATAACAAAAAAAATTACCTTCCTTCAACCGCAAACGCTAATTATAACCAGCTTTTGAAGTTAAGAGGATTAAAACGACTTGAAGTGATTTATAATGTTTATGTAGTTTTTACAAAACACCAACAACAACGTTACCAGCTGTGTTTGCGGGTGGTAGCGGAAAAACCAATATACGGCTTAGTGTCGACATTGTGGGAGTGGAAACAACAACTTTTTGCTGAAACCACATCTGCTGATACTTCAGCGGTTGCCGGTTGTTGTTCCTCTGTCCACGCTTAAGGCAATCTGTGGAGAAGTCGCATAAGCACTCAATCTTGTAATTTCTCTGAGCTATCTGTATGTTGCTATCGTTACAAGTTATATGTGTATTGGAATGTTTGGTTATTACGTATCTTTACAAAATTGAAAAGCCATTTTTATCTACATGTCACCAGTAGAATATCAAAAGATAACTGTAGTGAACACTTTTCATTTCTCATACCTTAAGAGTTGCCATAGATATGACAAGTGACAACCAAGCTAGCTTGGTGGTTTGAAAACTTTCATCAGTTCTGTATAATTAGAGATATTTGATTAATACAAAATAGGGGGTAGCTTTAGGTTGATGAAAGCTTTTACATGGACCGATAAAGAAAACCTCTGCCCTTACCGAATACTAAGAAAAAATCAGATAGGATCATGATTAAAGTTTGCATTTGAGATTATCTATGCATTCTTTTTTTCTTTTTTTGAACCACGATTATATATGCATTCATTGACTTGGTTTATGTTATTTCTTACAGGTGACACAGTCGAAGAGATTAAGAGAGTCTTAAATTTTCTACCCCGTGATCATGGTTTGAGAGATTCTTAGTGCTTTCATTATTGGCGCAAGATTAAATTGAAAGGAAAACATCAATTCTTGGTTACATGAAAAGAAAATTTGATGCTAGGCATCATACTCTAAAGTTTAACCAAAGGAGTAATGATCTTTGTGAATTGTGAGAGCTATGTCTTGATAAACAGACAAATGTTGATTCTAGTTTTCCCACTCGCAAACTAAAACACAAAATATATAATAAAAACAAAACAAAAGTATAGAGACATACACACATCGCTTTAAAAGTATGATAAAAGGTATATTATATATAGGAATAGTTAGAAGTTGACTTCCAGAGATTTACACAACTGCAGAAACAAAATGAGTAATACAAAATTGATTAATAAGATGAATTAATCAGAAGCGATGTGTTGATCAAAAAGAGTTCCAGTGTGGTGTCTGTGAGGATGGATCTAAACGAGGTTGAAGTGCCTTCACCAAAGTGCTCAGTCATGTACAGAGATTGTTGTTGCACCCAAAGTTGAAACCATGTGTGTTGAGATTGTTGCTGCACCCAAAGTTGAGCCCTTGTGCCCCATGTAAAGCTGTAGTGAGATTGTTGGTATACGGAGTCAACCCTTGGTCAAAGGTTGAAGAAACAGAGTTTGGAAGTTGAGTAAGCGTAGCGGTTTCATGGTTGAACAGAAACATTGAGAAAGTACTCTGATGATTTGAGGAACCGGTGGTTGTGGCGGAGTTATAAACAGGAGGGCTGATCAGGTCTTGACCGGTGCATGTTGACGCATCACCATACATGAGAAGATTCGTTAATGATCCTATTTGTTGTTGATGATAAGAAACAGGATCGTCAGTTACCGGCGGACAAAAGTTCATCAATGGATCCTCCTCGATTAGTGAAGAAGAGAAGTCGTTTGGGAAGAAGAAGCCAGAAGACGCTGAAAACTTGTGATTTTGTTCGGACATAACAGCATCTGGCTCGGTCTGATGATCATGGGAGTAAAGAAGGTCTTTTAATATCTGTAACTGATCTACTAACGAACCCTTGAACTCTCCAACTTTCTTTGTGAACTTTTTGTGTTCCTCTGCGTCGGTAAGTGATCGCCTCTTCTCGTCCACGAGTTTCTTGTTTAAGAACTGTGAAAGATTAGTGTTTTTCTTGAGTTTTTCTCTCTCGCTTAAACTATTATACCTCTGGACAATGTCTTTAACTTGGCACTGATCTTCAGGGTAAGTGTTGACGAGATTTCCTTCGCGATCGTAATGTATCACAAAAATTTCGTTCTCGCAGAGAATGGAAAGCTCTAACGCTTTCTTGAGAATAGTCTTTTGTCTTGTGATCAAGTTGGTGTTCTTGAAACGGGTTTGGTTTCTCACAGAGAGCTTGTTTCTCTTCATCTTTGTCGAAGACGAAAGAGAATCCATGGCGAAAACAAAAGCTTCGAGAGTTTTACAGAGAAAAAAAAGATAACTGTGAGTGATTAGTAGCGTGACCAGAAGGTTTAGGGTTGTGTATATTTATAGATATGGATTATCGTAATTGATTTCCTTTTTTAAAACTATTAAATGACTGTAATATCCAATTTTCTTACTCGTAGTTTCCATTTTTCACTATTTCATATAGCCGTTGGAATTTTATACGGTGTTGTATACATTTTTTAATAATAAAGTAATTAATTAATTGCATAAAGCTTTCTTTTCTTTCGGCCGTTAATCGGTGATAGATAAATTTGCAGATCATTGTTGCCTCGTGTCAGATTTTATTTGATTTCTCCACTCGGTTATGTACACATTATTCATTATTAATTTGTTAATTTAATTAAATAACTGCAAAACCCTTTTCTTTCACTCTTTAAGTTTTGAGTATCTGTACTTCCTACCAACACAAAACCTTATAATTAACAAAATACAATTTTCTACTGTTAGCCACTATGTAATAAATTTTAATACTACAATATCTCTACTATTATAATAGGGCAATTCTCTTAAATAGCCCTTTCTAAGTTTTTGTCACAAAAATAGCTCTCAAAAAATAAAATGACCAAAATAGACTTTTTTTTTTTTGAAAATTTGATTTTTTTTTTTATTTTTTTTTTGAAATTTGAAACCCTAACCCAAAACCCACCCCTTTACTCTAAACCCTAAAGTTCAAATTAGTTAACCCTAGGGGTATAAATGCATATAAATGAATTTTTTAGCTTCTAAAAAACATTTTGGTCATTTTCTTCCTTAAAAGATATTTTTGTGACAAGCAAACTAAAAGAGGCTATCTAAGGGAATTTCTCATTATTATATGTCTTTTTATTTCCCTCGCTTCACATAATCTGACTTTTATAATTTTATAAATATTATTTGATAACCCATTGGTTTGGAAAAAAAAAAAAAAAAACTTTCGCTCTAACCTCTATCTTCACTGCGCTAGGGTTTCTGCCGCCATCTCCTCCTTCGGCGGTCGTCGCCGTGCTCTCAAGGCGACCGCCGAACTCCTCGTTCTCGTGTTGTTTATTGTCGTTGTTCTCTCCTCTTCGTCTTCTCTTTTTTTCTTCGGCGTGTCCGGGGAACATCTCGGCTTCTCTCTGGTTAGATCCGGTGGCTCATCTGCTCGGAGTTAGGGTTGGGTTGTCGCAGCGTTAGAGGACGACGCTTGCTCTTCTTCAACTCTGTTTTCCTCTCGAGCGTTGCAGCTCTGTCTGGAGGTTTTTCTCCGCCGTGGGTGTTCACCGGTTTGAGGGGTGGAGCGTGGTGGTTGTGGGTGCTCGATTCTGCTTTCGATGTGCGCCTCTGGCTATTTGTAGCAGTGGTGTATCTGGTTGTTTCATCGGGTGTGCTCTGTGATTTCGCGGATCCAGATCTGTTCTCCTCCTCCTTTTGGTGATCTCCGAAGGCACGTGTGAGCTCTTCCGGGGTGGCCTTCCCTCTTCTGGCGGGTTCTGGTGGCAACACGCGTAGGTCGGAGCGGCGCGTGTGTGGCGGCGCGTGTTATGGCAAAATTTATTGGTCTCTGCTCCTTGCAAGAGCGGAAAGCTCCAGTGTTTACTGGAGAGTGTTCCTCGCTTCGTCCTAGTGCCTCACGTCTCCACTTCTCTCAAATAAGGTAAGCGATGTTGTGCTCTTTGACAATGGTGATGTGGGCTTTTTTCTATTCTCCATGCGGTTGTGGGACTAGCGGACGGCTTTTGCTCTTGCGGTGTGGGTTCCGGAGGGTTAGCTTCTTGTGGTCCGCTCTCTCTTTATGTGATTGCGGTTCAATGGGTGTAGACGGTCACGGTGGATGGGGATGGAGGCGGCAATCTTCATGTCTCTCTTCCAAGCGACGGCATCGTCACTAGAAGTTCTCTCTCGTGCCGTCGGTCGTCATTGTTGTCGAGTGTCTTTGGTTTGTTTTGTGCATGGATTCTCTGCCCGGATCAGGCTTGGGTTGGTTAGTTGAAAGCTGCAGGAGCCGTTGTTTCAAGGTTTGAGGTCGCCTTTCTCTCGGTAGCTCGTGGTGCCCGGCTCCCGCCCTCGGTCTGTTTCGTGTTCTTTGGTCCAAGCTTGTTTTGTAGCTTATCTGGGTTATAGGTTTGGTTCCTCTACTGGTTTGGGTTGAGCATTTTGTCGTATTAGGTTTGTTGTTTAGTTTATTTTCCGCATTCTGCTACAAGTTCCCTATGTAATTTCTGTCACAAACTTGAAAACTTGGTATAATAATTTAACATTTTACCAAAAAAATAAATAAATATTATTTGATAATTACAGATGCATATTATATGTGTGTATGTATAATCTATAGAGTATTTGCACTCCTTACCAACAGAAAACTTTATAATTAGCAAACTACCATTTTCTACTGTTAGCCACTGTATAATAAATTTTAATACTATAATTCTCATACTACTATGATATGCCTCTCTATTTTCTGACTTCATATGATCTGGTTTTTATAATTTTATAAGTATTATTTGATAGTTATATATGCATATTATATGTGTATGTATAATCTATTTGTCTATGGAGAGCATACCACTCTTATCTGATCATTTCTTCTTAAAATACTTTTTTATTTTTTATTTTCTTTCTAACATTTTTTCTTCAATGATAAATCTTTTCGTCAATGATAAATTTAACCATTGTAAGACCATCATTATCCTCGGTCTCTTAACCGGGATTCTTAGCTCCGGATAAGAGACAGTTAAAAACTAAGAAAAGCTAAGAACGTCTCTTAAATAAGAGATATAAAAGCCATCTCTTAGCCGAAAAGTATTAAAAAAATATCAAATCATGAGTTAAGAATCCCGATTAAGAGACCGAGAATAATAATGCCATAAAACTTCAAGCTTCTTTTACAGGTAATTCTTAAAAAAAAAAAATCATTGAAGTAATAGATTCTTATTCGTAGAGTTTTTGTGTTAGTGATTATAAATGAGTCATTTACACTCAAAGGTAGTTTGTGAGTTTTTTTAACATAAATAGGCAGTTCCTGCTACTCGGATAGGTTTTGGATGAAAAGACTTAAATTGTCCTTGACTAAAGCGTAACTGTGAATTTCCCTTTAGTTACACTGTTGTGGTTTTAGTTGAATTTTTGAAATTTAAAAAATATGGGGTAGACTCGACGGAAGATAAAACTTGATTTAATAGTTACCAAATCCGACAGTGATTTCTGGTAAGAGATCGGCCGAGACAGAGATTATGTAGAAGAGAAAGAGAAAGATGTCGACAAGACGAAACCGGCGGGGAAAAGAGAAATCGGACGGTGAGGTTTCAGTTGATGTTGTTATGTCGGTGGATCTATAATCGAACATGCGATTAACTTTTTTTTTGAACTGTGGACCTGAATTTTCAGCAAAAAGTTATGCCATAAGGTCCTGACAAGACCCATGTGCTTCCACGTTATTGTCCTAGGATTACAGATCATGAGCTACTACTATTATTTGGACAGTATCCTCATTTGTATGTTAACAACATTGTCTTTCTAGTTTCTTATTGTGTTTTTGCAATATCGTTTTATGCTAAGGAGTCGTTAACTGTTTATTCTCTAAGCTCAGATTCCAATATCGTTCTATACTAAGGAGAAGGTAACTTTCAGAAGTTTTGGGTTTTATTTAATTTCTTATTGGGTTCTTTTAGTTTCTTGTTGTTTTAATTCAAAAAGCCAAATGCAATTAAATGAAAAGAATTATTTTATTCTCGAAGACCTTAATATGTATTTATTTAGCCTTTTTATCTTCTGGATTTTGCTTGAATCTAGTACATTCTTAATATGGTTCTTATTGATAATCATGGTAGACTTGAGTTTTTAGCAAACAATTGTGCGTAACGTTTAGGTTGCGTTTATCCATAGTCTCAATGATGTAGTATATGATTATTATCAATTTGAATGCTAATAATCAAGAATATACATGTGAAATGAGTTTTGTGTTATTCAGCATACGTTTGAAGACAAGTCCGAATTCACAAATAAACCAGTATTCTATTTAAAAAGCGTACATGTGAACCCGAGTCATGTGGATACCTATAAATGTACACATGTACATCTATGAGGAAAATGTACACATGTACAATATGAGGCAAATACATACATGGACATCCTACTAAACATTTTTGTAGAAACTTTACAAATGAGTCTTGTTTAGATGGTTAAGAAACCGTTAACTATGGTCGATAGAAGAATTCACTAATGCCATGATCCTTGTGAATTAACAATTATTTTGAAATGAGGCATCTCAAACTTTGAATTTTCCATGCAATATGGTTTTTATTGATAATCATGGTGGAGTTGAGTTTTCATCAAACATTTGTGCCTAAAGTGTAGTTTGCGTTTTTCCATAGTTCTTGTGATGTAGTATACGATTATTACCAATTTGATGCTATGAATCAAGAATATACATGTGAAATGAGTTTTGTGTTATTCAACATACGTTCGAAGACAAGTCCGAATTCACAAATGCATCATTGTTCTGTTTAGAAAGCGTACATGTAAACCAAAGTCATGTGGATACCTATAGATGTACACATGGACACTATGAGGCAAAATTTACACATCTATACTATGAGGCAAAATGTACATATGCATATACACTATGAGGCAAATGTACACATGAAATCCTACTAAACGTTGTTGTAGAAAATTTACAAAAGATTCTTGTTTAGATGATTAAGAAACCATTAACTATAGCCGGTCCAAGAATTCACTAATGTCATGATACATGTGAATGTAACAATCATTTTGAAACGAAGCATCTCAAGCTTTGAACTTTCCTTACATTTTTTTTTAAAAGAAGCTAAATAACCTTTTGTTGGAGTGTCATAGAAACAGAAAATTGACAATGGAGTATCCACTTGTAACTATTTCTGGATCGAACAACAATGTACATTGAAAAAGGTAACACATTAAAATTACGTGTACACAAACAATGGTTTGGATGGACACATTGATCAGTAACACTTGGTAGATTGTCTACATGAGCCGGTCTGTGGACTTAAATCTTCTTTTCTACATTTTCTTGTGGAGTTAACTAAAAGGAAATAACAAAGGGAACAATATCAATCTTTGGTTATACGCACGTCAACAACTTCTCTACCAACCACGAAAACAAAACAAAAAATCTCTATAATACACATACTTTTACAAACTAATTTGAAAAATCTCAAGACTATCCAAACTTCTAACTTACTCTCCACCTTAGCGACGATAACAAAATCTCATCTTTAAAAGGTTTACAGCTTTTTAAAGTTGGATGAATAACGATTGGTTGTTTGGGTTTAAAGTTAGAACAAGGATTGGCTAAAAGTTGTAAGCTTTGACTATAAATAATACGATGAGATTGTTAAGACTTTGTGAACTTTTTATAGAAAAGAAGCAGACTTTCAAGGAAACTTAGAATGGGAAAAGAGATGGTTCTTACCATATCAAGTGCAGCAGCATCAAAATGATTGACCGTGGTGAAGGAGTATGGTGATAATTTGAGAAGCAAAAGAAGGGTTTCTTAAATGCGGTGAAGAGGTGGGGTTAGATCCGAAACAGAAAGCTATGTTATTTATGATTGATGTGAAGTAGATTCACTGCAAACCCAAAATAAATAAGAAATCACTCATTTTGCTAAGAGAGATCAAAAGAAGAGAGGATTTTGAGGCTTATTCTAGGGTATAAACGACCCACTCACTGCTTATAATACCCACACACTGAGGAGGTGAAAACGTGTTAATGTCGGAGGAAGTCTAGATTTGTCTTCGTCTTTGATTTCTTTGGCTCCTCCAATGTCAATCACAAACACTGGTTTTGGGTTTGTATTCTTCATGTTGCTTTGATTATTTTAGCTTTAGGATTTGGAAGACGGATAAGCTGGTGAAAGAGCTAGGAGCAGATGAATCACTTATGACTTTCCACCGCTGCAAGCTGCTACGGCGGCTCTCCGCTGGAATTATAGCTCGTGCTTGTGTTGTTCCTCCTTTTGAAGCTTCTGGATTTTCTTCTTCTTGATCTTGAATCACTTGAAGAAGTTCTTGCCACCAGCTTCCTCAATTTCTGTATTTTCAAAATTTTAATATGTAATGGTGACAACTGAATTAGGAAGAGATGGTGAAAGCTCAATACGAAAATATAACAGAGAAAAATATGGAAGCTATAACCGGAGAGATACAACGACAAAAAAAAAAAGAGATGATGAATGTGACTTCATCCAAAGTAGTAAATCTAGATCGTTAAATGTTAAAGTACAAAAGCAAATCCAATGGTGAGGAAAATGAGACAGACATAAGTCTTATAAAAAATATTCGATTTTATCTGGACCATTGAATGGGAAAAGAAAAGTGTGGTAGAGGTTAATTTCCGTTAATATAATTTTTTCTTTTTATTAATACAATAAGTATTTTAGTAATTAAGGTTTAGCAGAATCTTTGAGATCAACTATAGTTTTTTGTTTTTTAAATTTGATGAAGATTATTATTCTATTCTCATGGGTTTTGATCTTGTTCTTGATTCTATGTAGATACAGGATCATAACTTAACTTCATTCGTACAATTTTGCTCTTGTTAGTCTAATATCAATTTTGGGTTGAATTACTCCTTGACAAAGTTCAGGTGCATAACAGAAAAAAGGAAACAAGTTGGGATCACCTTTTAGTTGGGTTTGATATATATGATGTTGGTTTGGTTGTTACACGAATCAGTTTACTGTTCTTCAGTAACTCGAGTGAACATAGTTGATTGGAAGACTCCTTTCAAGGTAGATAAATATAAGTTATCAAATATTCTAACTTTCTTTTAATATTAGATATTCTTAAAGATATTGTTATCTGCGTTTTTCCTAAAGATTTTTTTTCCTACTAGATTTCAGAACTTTGAAACTAAAGTGTGCGGATATTTCCTGAATTAGGATGGAAAAGACAAGCACAAGTAGATCCCTGCTGATATACAACTATTTCCTTTGTCATGTCCCACTATATATCTTCATTTTTATTATTTTATAGCATAAATTTTCTAGACCAATAATAATATATGAATACTTTTCAATTTAAGTATTACTAGAGTTTGATCAGCGCTTTCAAAGCACGGATTATTTTTTAATCAAATGTTTTTATAGTTTATAAGATTGTATATGTTTTTGTTTTTAAAATTTTAATATATAAATGATCAATAATTTACTGCTATTATAGTTATTTTGTTAATTATCGGTTTTATATGAAAGACATATATGTGTGATTACTTTGATAACACATATGTTAATTGTCGTTTATATTAGAGTGATAAAAAACATTTATAAAGATGAAATGATTTTGATCCGCGTTTTGAAATATTTTACGTTGTAAAATCTAATAAAAACACATTATATGTTTTGTTATGGATGTTAAAATCAGAAAACCCGTTCCACTAAAAACCCATTCTATTTACGAATGATTATATTAAAATTTTATCTAGTTTAAACCCGTTTGTTTTATCAAATTGTGTTCAATTTAAAAATCATCTCATATTTTTATAAATTTTTTATATATTAAATTTAAAAAACTGTAACATAACATGTCTTATGTAGACCACTCTAATAAAAAAATTATCATGTAAAAAATTTATCATGTGTAATAACATATCTTGTATTTTATTAATATATTGTATGATTGATGAAATAACTCATAAATGTATAATCGTAAAAATATCAAAATAACATTTTCAATATACTATAAAAATATAAAAATTAGTTAATTTTAAATATTTTCTTTAATATATAAAATTTTTAAATTATTTATCAATTAAATATTATTGATTTAATATTTAACTTTATAAAACTTTATAAGTTAAACTATATTGTAAATTTTAAAAGTATTGGTTATTTATGTGTATATACTTTAGTTTCCTTGTATAATTAACAATAATTAATATATTATATTATTTAACTATAATTATTACTTTAATAATTTTAAAATTTATATTTATATTATTATAATTTTTTATTATGTATAGATATATTTATAAAGTTCAATATTTTTTAAATAATATATATTTATATTTATAGAAAATATAGCAATATTTTATTAGATTGTAATCTTTAAAAAAAAATTTATGAATATCTTTTTAGTTAGTTACCATAGTTAGTTGAGAATATATAGTAAGATTTAATTAATAATAAGGTTAGAAGTGTATTTAATATAATCTATAGTATTTAAAAAAAAAATCACCTAGAAGCAAATTTGGTCCAAAGTTGTGCTTCTGTTTTAATAGTATAGATGTGGACCATCCCCGGATTCATGGCTCAAGTTTATGGACTATGCTAACACATTTGTGATTCTTAAATTTTTAATGTATTAAAGAGGTGTTTAAATCCTTGTTTATATATGTTTGCAGCTTCTTTAGTTACACACATCCACGCTTAAGTATGGAGACCATTTGAAATGAAAGACTATTAGAGACTTCCAATGAAGAAGCCTAAAGATTGCCTAAGTACATTAGTCCTTGCAAGGGTTTTTGGTCCAACTTGTAACCCAAGTTGATAAATTTTTAATAGAAAACGTTAAAGAAGGAAAATAAACTTTTATCACCTACAATACCAGGGATCTAGTTGTGGTTATCCTTTCCATCCTAATTCAGTTGTGAACTTGTGATCCTATTTTAATAGACTCGGGTTTAGCACCACGAACACGACCATAAACAAAAAAGAATTATTGGTAAGCTTTTAAGTTATCTACTGTAAATCATTTTTTCGATCACTGATAACGTGAAAGTTTGAAATTATAAGACCATGATTATTACAATGTTCTTAAGGTAATATAAAAACCGTCTTTTAATTTTAACTAGTAAAAAGTTAAGAAACATTTCTTAAATAGATATTTAAGAACCGTCTCTTAAACCATCTCCATCAGGGGCTCTTAGGGAGGGGTTCTTAGCGGAATTTAAGAACCGGTTCTTAAATCCCGCTAAGAACCCCTCCCTAAGAACCCTTCAATGGACATGCTCTTAATTTTTTTTAGTTAAAGTTAAGAGACGATTCTTATATTACGTTAATAACCCAACCCTAAGAGCATGTCCATTGAGGGGTTCTTAGGGAGGGGTTCTTAACGGAATTTAAGAACCGGTTCTTAACTTTAACAAAGAAAAAGTTAAGAACCGGTTCTTAAATCCTTATTTAAGAACCGGTTCTTAACTTTTTCTTTGTTAAAGTTAAGAACCGGTTCTTAAATCCCGCTAAGAACCCCTTCCTAAGAACCCCTGATGGAGATGGTCTAAGAATCCCTCAATAATCATGTTCTAAGAGCTTAAGAAAAAAAAATATGTGAAATGAAATGGCGAATTTAGTTTTTTTTCATTACTTAACCATTAACCATGGTTCTTGGTTTTAAAAACTAGTACTTCATCGAAATGTTCTATGTGCATATAGTAGTATAAAAGATAAAAATATGTATAATTAAATGGTAAAATTAGTTTTTATTTACTTAGTTGTGAAATGACCGAACATAATTCCTGGTTTTCAACCCATGCTCAATGTGGTAAAGGACTAGAACAAAGTTATTGTCCCCAAGAGTGTAAAGCTGCAGCACGTTCACTCTACCCCAATAACAAAAACACGGTCCATCCTTTCCTACTCAAACACACATTTGACCCACTTTAATTTATTTCCACAAACATAAAGTTCCAGTTTTCATAATACATACGCTGATTATTAACTTATTATATACATTATTCACATATTGAGACGCAAAGGAAAGAGAGAGTGACTCACAAGATTACGATACAAAACCGAACCCAAGTCAATTCCGATTCTTTCTTTCAGACAAAACACGAAGAGAGATAGAGAGAGAGAGAGCCAGAGAATCGTAATGGGAGAAGTACAGAAGATCGTGGTGGTTGTAGAGGATAAAGAAGCATCGAGGACAGCTTTACAATGGGCACTTCATAACCTCTTCCGTCACGGTGACGTCATAGTCCTCCTCCACGTATTCTCTCCTCCTCCCCGCAAGAAGAAAACCACGGCGGCGCGTCTCCTCCGCCGCCACGGATACCATCTCGCCCTTTCTTTCCGTGAGCTCTGCGACGATTTCTTCAACGTGAGTGAATGAAACAGTCTGATCTCAAGATTTTCTTGATTCTTGATGAGAATTTTGATTAGCTCTCTTCGTGGTCGTGGTTAACAGACAAATACAGAGATAATCGTGAGAGAAGGAGACGAAGATGGAAGAACGATCGCAGAAGTCGTGAAAGAGACTGGTGCTTCAACGCTTCTCGTTGGTCTCCATCAGCAGAGCTTTCTTTACAGGTACTATTATGATCGATTCGAAAGTTACGGGTCATCTTTAAAGATTTTAGAATCCCCACAAGTTATGAATCAGTTTAATAATGTGATGTGTAGATGGGCAGTGAGTGGGATTGATGAAACTAGAAATTTTAATTGCAAAGTAATGGCTATAAAGCAGCCTTCACCGGATAAGTCGCCGCTGCCGGGAAAAGCTAAGGGACGCAAGACCTCACAGACGACGGTGACGTTAGATAGTTTAACTAATTTTGACTTTTCTCAAATAGACATTTCTGGATTACAGTAAGATTCCTAACCTCTTTTGTTTTCAAATTCAATAATTGTTTAAAATATTAACTAAGACAATGTGATTTGATAAATAAATAATCTTAAGACACAGACCAGTTTGATATCAGAGAACATTGAATGATGATATGTAGCTCTGTCTGAAACAGGGTTCCTGAGATTCCGACTCCTAAAGTACCGTACAGATTATGTCCGAGTCCGAGTCCTTTACGGTGCCGTTTCATAGTCTTACCAGTTTTGTTCCAAATACTAAGCTTTACTCTCAGTTCATGTGTATGTAAAAGGAACACACATTTTTTTTTATATATTATTAGTTTTAAAGACTGGGTGATTGTGGTCGAGTGTTAAGGATGCGGTGCTGGGACGCTGACACGTTTCAGATTGGACCTACTTGCTGCGCAAAATTCAGTCACAATTATTGATGACCACTTTATACGGATATGTGTCCATGTTTTAGGACTCATTTGAATACACAGAAAAAGAGTCTATCTGTCAATTGCATCTCTCCTTAGGAATTAGTTTAGACCTATCTATGAGCTTGAGATACTCCCAGATTAATAATAAAAAAAAAATTATTCTAACAATATAAAATTAATAAAATAAACAATGTTTATTTATGATAAAAACTCGCGTTCCTCTCACATAAATTGTATGTGTATGTATCTGAAGGCTAAAAATATCCAAACATTACCTTTTATAGCAACATATGTTCTCTCATGCATTCATGAACAATCACAGGTATGCTTGTTGGAAGAATCTATACTTATGACCAACACAGAAATATATCATCAGAAGATTAACTGAAACTGCTTTGAAATATCATAAACTAAGTACACAACAATGATTTTGAAACGTACAATTCCACAATCGATTACGACTTACGATCATCAATATATATTCTGAAGGAGTTCAATCATACCTGGAATAAAAAAAAAAAGAATATGAGACATTAAGATACAAATTATGATGAATCGTCAAACACAATTTATAAAGGCTTTACATAAGATTCAAAAACTGAAGGTTGTTGTTGTGTTGTTATCCATCCACAATTGGCTACGACGTACGATCATGGGTGGTACATCTTTTAAGAACAAGTATTTTGAAGAGAAAAAGGTTACATACGTTGACGTGGAGAAGCAGATGTTGGCAATGAAAGGAAAGCTATCTCAGGATCGTCAAAAGATGTTTGTTATTTACTTCTTAGCCAACATTATCATCGGAGGACGAAAAAGTGGAGAGGGAGCATCACATGTGGACACTTTCTTTCTGAGAGTTTTTGATGACCTAGATGTGTGTCAAACGTTCCCTTGGGGACGGTATGCATTCGAGCAAAACTTGAAGGATGTATCTAGCTTCTTGGAGAAGTGCGATGGAGTAGCTCCTTTGAAGGTATTTTTAAGCTCTTTTTGTACTTAGGATAGTATATATGTTAATTTGATGTTAATGTTCTTTTTGTATAATTGTTGGTCTTCGAGGCAATTCCAAGGTTGAGAAAAAATTTCCAAGAAACGATAATTGGTGTACACGCTGATTGCCCGCAGATGTGCAAGATGCAGTACAAACGCAAAGGTGGAACCAAGTCATACAGTCTGAAAAAACGAATGGGAAACTTGGTGAAACTAAAGTAATTTATGTTATATGTATATTCGAATTACGGAAAAAGTTGGTGAAACTAAGATAATTTTTATCCATAAGATATTGAGAGTATCTTGGTAGCAACACCGGCTGCGGAGGAACTTCTAAAAAGAATAATGGCTAAAGAGAGTTGTTGGGCCGATGACGAAGATGATGCATCAGTTCATGGTTTGACCATGATAATACAAAAATGGAAGATTTTTTTTTTTTGAAGAACAGTAGAAGATCGATGTGGCTATTATGAATCCTTGAGATCCATAATGAAGGAGGGATGAGAACGTACTTAGGAATTCCAGAGTATATTAGTGGTTCTAAGTGGAAATTATTTATTTTCCTGAAGGATAAATTAATGCACAGAGTGAGTGAATGGACGGGTAGATGGTTATCAAAGGGAGAAAAGGAAGTATTAATAAAATCAATTTTATTAGCTCTTCCGACTTATGTCATGTCTACTTTCCTACTTCCATTGGAGATTTGCGAAAAGCTTGCAAGTGCCATCGCACAGTTTTGGTGGAGCTCAAGTCCGCCAAAAAAAAAAGAATTTATTGGGAAAAATGGGAAAAGTTATGTTTACCAAGAGAAGAAGGAGGGATCGGCTTCCGTATGATTCATGAGTTTAATTTGGCCTTATTAGCAAAACAGTTATGTCGTCTGGTGCAGTATCCTGATTTGCTGGTTGCTCGAGTTCTCAGAGGCAAATACTATTGATTGTCATCACCCTTGTGCACATGCTCAGTTAAGAACCCATTATATGGGTGGACTAGTATATCAGCGGCTAGGAAGCTTTTGCTTCTGGGGATCAGGCAAAAGATTCACTCTGGATACGAGGTTAATGTTTGGGAGTATCCTTGGATCTCAACAGTACCAGCTAGGCCAGCTCGTCCATCCGTTCCGATTTTGAATTCAAAAATGAGGGTCAACGATTTAATTAATATGGAGTCAAAAGAATAGAATGTTGGATATTAGAAAATTATATTGTTCATGGAGATATTCCGTATATCAGAAGTTTGGCCATTAGTGTTTCACATCGACGAGATTCCTTTTGTTGGAGTTATACGAAGAATGATCAATACACTATTAAGTCGGGATATTGGATTGCAAGTAACATATTGAGAAATATTGGGGAGGCACAAGTCATCGAACCCAATATAACTAAACTTCAAGCCTTTGCCTGGAAATGTAAAGCACCTCATAAGATTTGTCATCTTATGTGATAATTGATAACATGACATGTGGCTGTAATACGGAACCCGGTGCGCTACAAGATGAGATGTGATAATTATTTTCCAAGATATGGGGAACCTGAAGAAACGGTTACCCATGCCACTTTTGAGTGCCCTCCAGCTCTGCAAGTATAGTCTCTTTCATCCATACCAAGTAGTCCTAACATCTTTCCCCTTTCAAGCATTCCAATATGGATTATCTCTTTTGGAGGAGGGATGAAATGGATGGGGAAATATCAGATAGGGATCCTTATCCCTGGCTGATTTGGTATATATGGAAGGTGCAGAATGATAAACTATTTAGGAGGATAGATAGAGATCTATGGAGTTGATCCGTTTTGAAGAAAGTGAATGGCATGCATGGTTTAATGCGAACGAGAGGATTGCCTACACTCCTCACCATCATAGGGTTGAGGAAGTCCAAACCATAAGTTTGGACAATATATGTATGGTTGATGGTTCTTAGACCTCTAATGCGCAGTTTAGTGGATGTGGATGGGTATGACAGGATCATACTGGGAAGACTCAGCTTTTGGGGATGAGAAACTTAAGATGCCGGGAGAGTGCTCTACACTCCAAAGTGGAATCACTTGGATGAGCAATGGAGAGCATGCTTCAGTTTTCGACATATCAGAACTTTGGAACAGATTGTAAAGATTTGATTGCAATGATAAAAGATCTTCAAGCGTGGCCACGTTTTGCAACGGAGTTAGAAGCGATAAAGACTTTGCATATATGGTTCCCTGATTTTAAGATTTCATACTTCTCAAGAAGGCTTAATGGAATTTCAGACTCATTAGCCAGAACTGCTAGATCCTTTTATCTAGAGTTGTGTTACATTAGTTGTTCTATTCCGGTCTGGTTACCCAGACCACCTCAAGTTTGAGTAACAAAATAGCTTTTCGCTGTAAAATACTTCAAAAAATATAATACTAGATAATTGTATTTCTAAGACTAATCTCCTCATAGATCAATAAAAGTTTTTCTAGTCTCCAAATTTTTCATACATCTAAATTCAATTTACACGAATTTTAAGAGAAAAGAATGATTAATGCAACTTAGTCACTTGTTCTTCCCATCATCTTCCTTGTTTTGTTTTCGTTAGGTACATACTTTCATTCAGATTTGTTCATAAAATTATATTCAGCAATTTCTTTTTTAAAATATCGTTTTATTATCGTTAGATCTATTCGTTGACATATACCCCCAATATTTTAGTTAGTTATTTTGTTAACCATTACGTTGGTATATATTATCTTTATGGTTCACTTATGCTAATGTTATTTAAAAAATCCAATTACTATTTGCTATAATTTTCAGATTCGGCCAACTATTCATTGCTAAATATAACAAAATACTGCAGTTTAGTATATTTATTTTCTTTAAGTAGGAGCGATTTTTTTGTTATGGAGAAGATATGAAATATAGCGTTGTTTGATATAGGTCAACAGAGTATGGGATCCATAGAGTGCACAAAATATCTTGGTCCGTGCAGTGACCACCATTGTGATAGCCCGTGCCCTTATATCTCAGACCGTGATCAGTCATGCAAAGATCATTTTGCTTTTTCTGGACGAAATGTAAATGGTATTTGTGATTCTCAAGAAAAAAATCATTGTATTTGCCGATATAATTACCCTTGTATGCCTGATATGTGATTTTGGTACTGTATCAACTTTATCCAAATATAAAAATAAAAATTAAAGCATAACATAATGTCAAGTTCTCATAGAGTATATAAGATATAAGCTGTCTTGCAATGATTGACATTATAAATTAACTATCAAAGAATACATCAAATTGATCGAAAGAGGCAGTAGAAAAAGCTTGTATCCTCCTTTGTTTTGAGGTCGCTTTCATCATCTCAATCCCAACTTAACCAAGCTGAGCTGGTCAATTCTTCCGGTTACCAGTTCCAATTAAAACTGAGACAGTCTTACCAAAGACGAGCCTTAGACCTTAGGTATACACGTGGATTTTTATCATGGTCCTATAAACTCGCAATTGACAAATGACAATCACAATATTTTAGATGATAAAAATAATAAAATCATTTGGTTAGTAATTAACTTCATTGAAGTTTTCCGGTGAAATGACTTGGTCAGATCTTAGAAGTCAAAACTCAATTCGTCCAGTGACATGCGATAGCTTATACGCATATAATTTGATTATAACTTGGACGACCTAAACAAAAAGTCAAAATATCCAATCTGTTGATCTTTAACGGGGACCATCGTTAACGCCTTTTTAACCAAACTCAAATTTATGTCCGTACATACACGAGATCTTGATTGTCCGATTCTGATCGATGGATTCAATGAACGCTTCACAAATCAACGTTGCCTCCGATCGATTCTGCTCTCTAGAACAAGGTAAAGGCGTATTTAACTGAGCGGGGAATTAATTAAGCTATATGCTTGTAATTTTTGGATCAGATTATTCAATTTTTATTTGAGTTGCTTAGATGAACCGTAATAGCATTTACTTGATATGTATATAGGAGAAACTTTATTTGTTTTCAAATTCAATGGTGATTGATACTCATTTTGTTTCATTTTAAGTGATATTTTAAATTTTTTGTTTTATTTCAGTTTAAATAATGTTTTCAATTTTCTATATAAAAAGTAAATATAGATTGAAACTAAAACCATTTTTTACTATGTAGTGTGAATTTTTATTGGTTGAATTAGTTGTGGTCACTGTTGTTTCCATGCACACGCCGAGATAAATTTAATAAAAATTAATAATTCGTTAATCCGTGTGTAAAAATCTTAAAAAATAATTATTTTGAAGCAGTGGTAATATTAAATCAGAAGAAATCCATAACAATATGAATTGATGATTGTGATTATGATGTAAATGGCACCGTCTATGATGTTCATTGGCTTGGTAAATCCGAATGATTCTTTAGATTCTTAACACAAGTTTCAGTAGATGATGTTGATTTGACACTGGAGGATAAACTCAGCGAAGAGGAGGATCAGGAAGATGCATGTAGAGATGCGAGTCGTGAGAAACATAAGTTCTCTAGGGAGCAGAGAAAGCTTATCCAAGTGATGAATGTAAAGAGAAAAAGAGACTTTCTTTTCTTGGAGAAAGTTAACGGCGAGATGGTAAACATACTAGAGGGACTCGAATTGCATACCGATGTTTTTAATGCAGCGGAACAGAAAAATATAGTTGATAAAGTGTGTGAGCTACAAGAAAAGGCGCGAAAAGGATTACTAAGTAAGTAAGGTTAGCTTGAGGTGAAAGCTTTCCTTATTTTTTCTTTGATTTGCCAAAAGCTTTACAAAAGACTTCTTTTGTATTTCTCTTTGTTGTAGAGCGTGCATTTACTTCTAAAGGAAAAGGACGTTCAGCTATTCAATTTGGCTGTTGTTTCAACTACAGAACAGTAAGACCATCATTATCCCTGGTCCTTTAACTGAGATTCTTAGCTTCGGATAAGAGACGGTTCTTAAATAAGAGATATAAGAGCATTTCCATTTCCAGTGATGATACTCATTGGAGTTCTTAAAAAAAATTGATTTTTTCAGATTAAAAAGAAAAATATCAACCAATCGCGGGTCACCACGTGTAGTAAATAGTGCAAGTATCGATCCTTAATTAGGGATTTTAAGGATTGAATCCTTAGGTTTTGGTGGGGTTCACTGATTATTTAATTATTTTTTTGCTAAGAACTCCTCCTTAAGGACTCCCGTTGCGGATGCTCTAAGAACCGTCTCTTAACCGAAAAATGTAAAAAAAAATAAAAAAAAATAATGTCAAATCATGATTAAGTAGTTAAATTTGCTCTTGATCTGTCTGTTTCTTCAGTAAGTAGTAGAACTCGTTCTTTGTAATAGAATATTTTGTTGCTTTCTTCTTACTTTGACAGAGCAAAGCTGGAAGCCCGGCTGGGATTCTTAGACATGAAACTGTTGATCCATTACCTTCTCTTTTCAAAGTGATCATTAGAAGGTTGGTTAAATGGCATGTTCTGCCTCCTACTTGTGTACCTGATTGTTGTGTCGTCAACATCTATAATGAAGGTGATTGCATACCTCCTCATGTCGATAATCACGACTTTCTTCGTCCATTCTGCACTGTTTCTTTCCTTAGTGAATGCAGTATCCTCTTCGGATCAAACCTGAAACTTGAAGAGAACGGTGATTATTCGGGTGGTTCATACTGGTTACCGCTTCCGATTGGGTAAATCATATGTAGTTTGCTTGCAAACTAAATTTATGTCACTTATTGGGAGCTGTATAAAACAAAGTTAATTTAAATTGTTTCAGATCAGTGCTTGTGTTAAACGGGAATGGAGCTAATGTAGCTAAGCATTGTGTACCTGAAGTTCCCACAAAAAGGTAGTTTTGATTGGTTTTACTTTTATTAACAACATTGTTTGGGTTATTTATGAGTGTTTTACTCGGTTTTTCAACAGAATATCAATCACATTTAGAAAAATGAACGAGTTAAAACGTCCAATCTGGTTCACACCAGAGCCTGATTTGCAGTGTATACAGCCATTGCCATTCGAGCTGGAATCGTCCAGTTCATCTGACCATGTTTTTAGTTTCTGAAAATGTGTAACTTATGTAAATTTCAGTTTGATTCGTGATTATAAATAATGTGAATATTTATTTTTTCCCTACGTTTTCTTCAGTGATATGAGTGTGACCAAACAATATGTTCTAGGAAATCAAATAAATCGAAAATTTATATGGATTTAACCAATTAGTGGGAAATTTTGTTTCTCTATGTTTTGTGAATATTGTGTTTCCTTCTCGTAGGTATGTATTTGTTTCGAATATGGTTTGATAGCTCAAGAACTTTTTGGTTGAAAAAGAAACTAACAAATATGTCACTCATCTTTATTTTATAACCATGAACTACGGTCGTGGACTCATGGTAACTAGCGCAATTCATAGATAACGAATAGTTATTTACTTATATTATTTTTTGCAAAACGAATAAAATTACATTTCTAAAAATTTCAGCACCAAAAATCAGATTTAACTAATAACTAGATTTTAACCCGCACATCCGTGCGGATATTTTTCCATTTTATAAATTTATTTAATATTATTACAAATATTTAAATATATAATTTCATTTTAGTTTTATATATTGTGTAACTTTATAATATTATTATTTATATTTCTTTTTCAGAATTATTAATATATAATGATTTGGTTAAACCATTTTACTTTGTTATTAACTTTTATTTACTAATATTTTGTTCAACTTGTGTACAATAAAATTACAATATGAAATAATCAAATAGAGAACCTCTATCAAAATATATTTTTCCTTTATTTTATATACTTTGCATATAATATATTTTTATTTTTTTAAAAATTTATATTATAGCAAAAACATATTTTTCAGATAATTTATAGTTATATGTTGTGTTTAAGAAAATAGGCTTTAACATATATAATTTTAGTATTTTACAGGATTTATAACTAAAAATATTATTTTGTTTAAATAATATAGCCCTATTGTTTTAGTAAATTTTATACATAGTAATATATAACATATTGTTTTATTAAATTTTATTGATATAGGATATAGGATATTTTTTGGATGTTATGATATTAAGTTTTATGTTTTTTAAAAAAAAATTAAGACTTCAAAATATTAGATTGCTTTAATTTTTACAACATATATAGTTAGGTTTTTCGTAGTGCATTTCAGAAAGTTATTCTTTATTATCTATGATTTTATATTTTGTAAAATTTGAGATATTATCACTTTGAGTTTAAATATTTATTTTCAAAATTTTATATTTTGTCAAGAAAACTTTGGAAAATTATTCATTTATTTTTGAGTTTGGAACAATACATGAATTTTAAATTTGTTTTTGTTACTACATTAATATATTACTTTATAAAAAAAAATTTCAACCATTTTTGTTATAATTAAAATAAAATAAATTTATAATTAAAATTTGATTGGTCATTAATATTTTAAATGAATTACTAAAATTTCATAATTTACTAATAACATATTTTTTAAAATAGTACATGAACCGAAGGTTATTATATACTATTATTTTTGTATATAAAAATTTTAAAAAATATATTTCTGAGAGTTTCAAAATAATTAAAAATATAATATATAGTTGTAGATACAAAAGTTTAACTTGTGTTAATACATTTATTTTTGGATAAAAATATTATATAGTTTAAGAATTTTAACCCATTATAACGATGAGTGATAATTTATTTAAGAGAAAGAATCAAAAATATAAATTTTATTAATTTACTTATTAAATATATTTTTCATATTTAATTTATATAGCATTGCTATCTTTATATAATACAAAATATAATTATAGAATTTATAACAAAAATAGTATATAATTTTTTTGTTTTTGTAATAAAATGTTATTTAATATTTATATATAATAATATTATATTACTAATTACGAAATTTATTAATGTATTATTAAAAAAAAATATAAATAAGATTTTGTTAGATTCTTTTTTAACAGATTTTATTATAAATTAAAAAGAAAAAAACAAATTTATAGTTAGTTTATTATTAATATAAATAATCATTATGTTATATTAAATAATTAATCAAATGGTCTTACTAAGACTTGTTTGTAGTAGATAAAAATATGACTCTATTTTAATAGAGTAGATATTGACCAGAAAAGAAAGGAAAAAACTTAAACCAACAAAACTTTCAACGGATAATAGCAGACGCAGAAGAAGCCAGTAAAAAAAACAAGACCGGAACCACACGTGTTTGCATGCATGCGCCTTTAAATCCAAAACATGTCTCCATTTGTTTCACCCTTTTATCTCCTCTCTCTGTCAATCTCGTTACCTCATTCATCTCTCTTTCAATCTCGTTATGGCTAGCGACATCCAACACAGACCCATCTACGGCTCAACAACCGTGCCTCGCAGCAGCAACATCAACCATCCAGTCGCATCCTTCCTCCGTCAGCTACAATCAAAAGCTCCTAATCACTCCGGCCAGCTCTTCGGCTTCCTTGCATTCTTCATCTCCGGTGGAATACTCCTCTTACTCACCGGAATCACCGTCACAACCTTCGTCCTCGGATTCATCGCTTTCCTTCCAATCATCATCATCTCAAGCCCTATATGGATCCCTTTGTTCCTCCTCGTTGCCGGATTCTTGTCCCTCGCTGGAATAGTATTCGGTACGGGGGCTTTGATCTCGTGGACGTATAGGTATTTTAAAGGCATGCACCCTGTCGGGTCGGATCAAGTGGATTATGCTCGGAGTCGGATCTTTAACACGGCTGCTCATGTTAAAGACTATGCTGGTGGATACTTCCATGGCAAGCAGAAAGATGCAGCCCCTGGTGCATGAAAAGCTTCACCCGTATACACTTTGGTTTCATGTAGAAATTACTTTTCTGTTTTTATTATTATGTTTTTTTTAGTTTTGTTCAGTCTTTTTGGGTATTGATCATCAATGATGTATACTGAACATCAACAACTCCACAAACTCAAAGTAGATCATAAGCATATCTATGGCCTATTCTTTCTTTCAAAGCCTAGAATTTTCAGATCTTACATGTTATATCCATAATCTCTTTCAGGCTTGGAGATTGTGTATGAAAATTTCAGATCCTTAGCTTAATTATCACCATTTTGTATGAAAATTGTCAAGTAGCCTATTTCGGTTTACGAATCACTAATTTAAATAACATTTTTTATAAAAAGAAATAATAAGAGTGGAAACGCAACTTTTATTTCAGTTTTAATAGCTTTTGGGCTACTCACCGCTGACTTGTTCTCGATAAGCAAAGTTTAAATAGCATTTTCAATTTCAACACATAACCGAGTCAAACTGAACTACGTCAAATTAAATATATAAAGCGGATCGAGTCAATATTAAAATAAACAACCCAACTTTAATCGAGCCAATAAAACTTGATCTTTTGCTACATTTTTTTTCACTTAAAAACTTCATTAAAGGCAAATAAAGAAGACTGGGCTTTTGCTACAATTTAAATAACCAAATAAAAACGAAAAGCTGTTTTTCCCTTACTGGCTCTATGCTATGATCAACGCAAAATACAATGATCTAGAATTTTTAAGAAATGTTTCAAACCCCCAAAATTTCAGATCCGGCCATAGATATATTGTAAATATCTTGAGCACGATTTGAAAACATAAAAGCTAATTTCTAAAGGGAATGATCTAAAACAATACCAACTGAAGTAGCAAAGATATATTAGACCATCATTATTGATTATCCCTTAAGACAGTTCTTAAGGGGGAGAACACGGAGACCGAGGAAGAAAAAGAGGGAAAAACCATTATTTAAGGGTTGTTTCTTAGTAAAAACCGACCAAAAAAAAACTTAAGGGACTTTTCCCAGTCCCACCAATAATGATGTCCTTAGTATGGCATGTGGGTTTGGACTTTGAACCCCAAAATTTTAGTGGCCTATCCAAGTTTAATTGTTGTAACATAGCTTAGAATATAAAGGCATCACACTAACATGCTTCATATACATAATATGTTTGCTGCTTCAAAATCATTTGTTCCTATCATGTCCAACGGTGACCCGTTCACGGCGACCCATCTTAAGAACGGGTCGGGTAACTGGGAATGGAACGTCACGTGGAGACCTTGGTGGCATCTCTCTTAATTGTCGTCCATTACGATCGTAATGAATCAATCCCGAGAAATCTAACAGCTCACATTTTTTGCCCATCAAAATCTCTCTCTGCCAAAGGCCATGTTCCTCCTCTTCCATCACCGTCTTTTCCTCCTTCTCAGCCTTAAATATCATCGGCAAGCTCTTCAGATTCCATCGGTCACCGAAGTTTTCGTAGCGAGTTCGCTTCTTCGTTTTTAGTTTCTTGGAGAGGCGATTTTTGTGTCTGGCGCAAAGTACCATTAAAGAGATCACGATATAGCTCACACTTAGACCCTTGTTTGAAGACTTATGTGTCAGCGTAGAACGGTTCACAATTTTGCCGGACAAAATAAAATCAGAGTTATTTCTTTGTTTTGTTTTAATGGGTCGAAAACTATATATTGAGGCAGATTAATCTCTTATTGTCTGAAATGAACGAATATATAAATAAATTTTGACGCATCGACAAAATTTGAGAAAACGTTGTTGGGTTACCCGTGGAACCGGTCAATTTTGCGTTTTTTAATATATTTAATATCTTTTCATATATGGACGATGAGTTTTTGAGTCTTTGAAACATTAGTTTTCTTTAGAATTATACTATTCAATGTTTGAATGTTCAAGAGCATTCGACGGACATGCATCAACGATCTCAGTCGCTACAATAGCTATCCGTGAACTCAGACTATATAACAAACAAGATTTGAGTCAGCAAAGACTATTGTGTACAAATAAATTGCAATCAAGTACCATAAATCTTATGAAGGAGAATATTTAGAATTAAGACTTTGAATATTTTTTTTTTTGTTCCCAGATCTATTGCAACTCTCATCCATGAGGATTCTGTTTATGGTTATTAATATGAGATTAGCCCTGTATGAGATATGCCATTGATGTTTTAAAATAAACGTATTTACAATATATGATTTTCAAATGAAATGAAAATTTTGGGATATCAATGTCATTTCTCTTATATAGTAAGTATGGTGATTGGTGATTACATACTCAATTAACTGACAAGAGGAAGAAAACATCACTTGGCTAGCCATGAATGATTTAATTGACAGAAATGATATTCAGTCTTCTCAACCAAAAAAATAAAATTTTATCTTCCATTCGATCGGTTGTGAGAAAATTTCACACTATTGATATAAAACATGTTAATTTAGTGCTTTACAATATGATTGCTGATTTCTTTGTCAACATCCAAATTCAACTCCAGTTGAGAGTGTATTCTCGGAAAAAAGTTTCATTTTTGTCGTCGATGACATCAAATTTTACACTATACATTATTTTGTATTTATGTTGTTTTAGTGATTTACATTTCGGATATTGATTCGGTTTGAAGAACCTAAGTCTATCTTTTTTGAACTGCTCGGCCACTCCACGCTGGAGACACGCAGGACGACCGAGAGAAGGGCTGAAGATAACAAGACCATTCGGGAGATAGTCTGAACACTGAGTGAGACATGAGAACAGATCTACAAGGAAAGAGCAGCCGCAAGAGACGAAGAGAACACTGCCATAGACGTTAGTTCCTCAACACGACACTAAGGTTGCAGACGCCAAACCACAGAGACACAACTGCCATGCCATGAACCCGTGCACGAACCGACGGATAAACCGCCGCCTCTCTTGATCAAAAACAGGCAAACCTCCGAAGCAGGACACCCAGCTCCGTTGAGAAAGAAAGCTTCCTGAACCACTCCACTTCAAGGAAGAGACCTCAAGATATAACCAAACTGATAGGGACAAGGAGAGAGACATCCCGATGCAGCACACACCACCACCACCTAGGAAGCCGGACAGATCTACAAGAAGAAAATGAGAATCGGCGGATTCCAAACCCTAAAAGCCGACTCCGATCAAACTCATAGCCTCCACCGCCCTGTCTCGCTACCAGATACAGCCATAACCACCAGATCTGTCTCCCCCCGNGACGCTTACGTCTCAATCCAGAAAAGATCTTGGAGGTCCGCGACGTTAGTAAAGATGGTAAAGTGTTTCACGAAGCTTTAGTGTTATGGCAAGGACTTCCTTCCACTGATGCGACTTGGGAAGATGTACAACAGCTCCAGCAGAGCTTTCCTGGCCTTAAGCTTGAGGACAAGCTTCTTTTGGACGAGGGGAGTAATGATGGGCCACTGGTTCGGAGGATGTCGAACCGGACAAGAAGACCAAACCGAAAGTACTATGATTGATGATCGGTTTGTTTTATTTCAATTTCTGCAATTGCATTATTTGTTTCAGTTAATAACGAAGGAATGAGTCTTCCTCTTGTTAAGGAAACCACCTTCTGCACTTTTCCATTTTCCCAGTTTGTAGGAGTTGAGCTCCATGATTTGTTTCTCTTGTTCTATTTAAGTAAATGAAAAAGCCAAAAAGAGGCAATTCAAATTGCCCAAACACTTGTGTCGATTGTTCTTATTTACTAATTGAGAGTTCTAAATCTGAGACCTATCATATTGGTATCAGAGCATTACTCAAATTTTTTTTTTTTTTTTTTTTTTTTCCATCATTCCATATCACTCTCAACCATACACCATTGCACCGAGAAAACAAAAAGACAAGGAGGTCTTGACTCTCACCTCTCACGAAGAGTCAATGGCTGATCCTACGACGCGTATCGAGCTGTTGGAGACCAGCGTTGGAGGGATGCAGGACGAGCTGGTGAAGATCAATTCTGCTATAAATGACAAGTTCAGGTTTATGGAAGAGTCTTTTGGTCGGTTGATGGAAGCGGTTAACAGCAACAGAGAAAGCACCTCCAGTGCACCGAGAGTGAGCCCAAGGGAAGAAGTCATTCAACCTAACACTTTTGGTCAACGTGGAGATAATCAGCACCACCACAATGTTAACCAAAACGCTCAACCAAGCCGGTTCGTCAAACTTGATTTTCCTCGTTTCCAAGCTGGAGATCCGACTTCATGGATAAGCAAAGCTAAGCAATACTTCAACTATCAAGAGCTACCTACGGATCAGAGAGTCAACTTCGCGTCTTACCATTTGGAAGAGGAGGCGAATGAATGGTGGCAAGCCACAGCCAAGACTCTCATCGAAGAAGGCACACCTATCACGTGGGAAGTTTTTGAAGCAGAATTATGGGCAAGGTTTGGACCATCTGCTGCTGAAGATTTCGATGAGGCTCTTTCCAAAATCCGACAAAAGAGTTCACTAAAAGATTACCACCGAGAATTTGAACGTCTACAGAACAAAGTCACAGGATGGAGCCAAAAGGCACTCATCGGGACGTATATTGGTGGCCTTAAGGACTCCATTGCTGACAGCATTAGGATGTTTCGTCCGACAACCCTCAAGGCGGCAATAGAGTTAGCTCGTATGCGTGATGATCAGTTGCAGCGAAGTCGCAGGTTCACAACTGGTTCCACTACTGGAACCGCCTTCAACACACCAAGGAACGCAGGGAATCGTGACAACTTGTCCGGAACACCGAAACGCTTGAGCTGGGAAGAGATGAAACGCAAACGAAGTTTAGGACTCTGTTTTAGTTGTGATGAGCGTTACACTCATGGACACCAATGCAAACAGTCTCAGCTATTACTCATTGAAGGAAAAGATGTCGATGAAGATGATGATGAGTTCGTCGACAGTCAAGACGTGGTAGAACCTGAGATTACCTTGCAATCTCTGACTGGCTGGGGTTCCCCGAAGACATTACGAGTTCAGATCGAGATTAACCACAGGAAGCTCATAGCGTTGATCGACAGCGGAGCAACCCATTGCTTCATCAGCGAGAAGGAAGCTAACCGTTTGGGATTAAAAATTACGCCAACCAAACCCTTCTCCGTTCGTGTCGCAGATGGACACCCACTCCAATGTCGCGGAGCTTACCGTAAAATTGCGATGACACTGGGCGGCGCTGTTTTTATCATCGATTTCTATAGCCTACCTCTCTCTGGGTTAGACGTTGTGTTAGGGGTGAGCTGGCTGGAAAGACTTGGGCCTATTCTATGTGACTGGCGGGTCCAATCTATGCAGTTTGAATGGGCTGGAAGATCACTACAGCTTCATGGGCTCCAAAAGAACCATCTGGCCCAAGCCCAATCTGCGGAAATTGAGAGAGAAGCAAAGAAAGGACAAACCGTGTTTGCTCTTTCTATCCAGATCGACGACAATGGCGACTCTCATGCTTCTGAAGAAATCAGGCAAATCCTGCAACGTTTTCAACAACTCTTCCAAATTCCGACGAAGCTGCCACCCAGCCGTGAAATCGAGCATCACATCACCCTTAAGGAAGGTGTTGATCCTGTCAATGTGCGGCCTTATAGATATGCACATTTTCAGAAGGAGGAGATCGAGCGACAGGTTCAGACGATGCTCGACGCGGGATTGATAAGACCAAGCTCAAGTCCATTTTCGTCTCCGGTGTTGTTAGTAAAGAAAAAAGACGGATCGTGGCGCTTTTGCACGGATTATCGAGCTCTCAACACTGCAACCGTCAAGGACCGTTTTCCAATTCCAACAGTGGAGGATATGCTTGACGAGCTCCACGGCGCGACTCTCTTCACTAAGCTCGACTTGACCGCTGGATACCATCAGGTTCGAGTTCACCCTCCGGATATCCCAAAAACAGCTTTTCGCACACATAACGGGCATTACGAGTACCTTGTCATGCCTTTTGGTCTATGCAACGCGCCATCGACGTTTCAAGCTTTGATGAACTCCATTTTTCGAGGTTTTCTCCGCAAATTCGTTCTTGTGTTCTTTGATGATATTTTGATTTACAGCAGATCAAAAGATGAGCACTTGAAGCATATCACCACGGTTCTTGAGATTTTACAAAACAATGGGCTATTTGTGAAGCTAAAGAAGTGCGAGTTTGGGAAGGAGGAACTTGAATACTTGGGACACATAATATCGGGCGAAGGAGTGAAAGTCGATCAGTCCAAGATTCAAGCCATGTTAGATTGGCCATCGCCTACAAACATCACTGCTTTGAGAGGGTTCTTAGGTCTCACCGGGTACTACCGTAAGTTTGTACAAAACTACGGCCTCATTGCGAGACCTCTCACCCATCTCTTGAAGAGAGGGAAGTTTGAATGGAGCAGTGAAGCGGAGGCAGCCTTTCAAAATCTCAAAACCGCCATGACTACTACCCCAACACTAGCACTGCCAGATTTCTCAGTTCCTTTCATTATTCAGACAGATGCATCAGGTGATGGGATCGGTGCCATTCTAACACAGAATGGAAAGCCCCTTGCCTTCATGAGTCGTTCCTTGGGGATCACCAAACGAAGCTGGTCTACTTACGCACGTGAGATGTTAGCCATCGTGATTGCCATTAAAACATGGAGACCATATCTCTTGGGAAGGCGCTTCACAATCCAGACTGATCAAAGAAGTCTTCGCTTCCTCCTTGAGCAACGCATCCTCACACCTGAACAACAAAAATGGATGGGGAAGCTGGTCGGATATGACTATGAAATTACTTACAAACCAGGCTCCTGCAATCAAGCTGCAGATGCTTTATCACGCAGAGCTGATAGCCCACGCCTCAACACCATATGTAGCCAGCAAGCAAACCTATGGGAGGATCTGCGAAATATACAGACTTCAGATGTCTACCTGGTACGAGTGGGAAAGCTTGCTGATGCGGCTCCAGGCAAACCTTACATGCGCCAGAACGGCCTGATCTGCTACAAAAACAGAGTGGTAATACCTCCAGACTCTATTCACATCAAGACTCTGTTACGTGAGTACCATGATACACCTGCAGGCGGCCATTCTGGAGTGTTGCGAACACTGAAACGTTTAGCTCAGATGTTTTATTGGCCATCGATGCATCGCACGGTCAAACACTACGTTGCTGAATGTGACGTGTGCCAACGAGCTAAATCTGCTAGTTTATCTCCTGCTGGACTACTTCAGCCATTGCCAATACCAAATCAGATATGGGAAGACTTGTCAATGGACTTTATAGACGGGTTACCGAGATCAGATAATTACACTTCAATTATGGTGGTCGTGGATCGTTTATCAAAGGCAGCACACTTGGTTCCTCTAACACATCCGTACACTGCAAAATCTGTAGCTGAAAAGTTTGTGGAGTTCGTGGTCAAGTTACATGGAATTCCAAAGACGATCGTTTCAGATCGTGATCCTATCTTTGTAAGTACTTTCTGGCGTAATCTCTGGAAATTGTCAGGAACAAAATTGTGTATGACATCAGCCTATCACCCTCAGTCTGACGGACAGACAGAGGTCACAAATCGGTGCATTGAGCAGTTCCTGAGGTGTTTCGTTCATGACAAACCGAAGCAGTGGAGTTCTATGCTTCCTTGGGCTGAATTCTGGTTCAATACGACTTATCACTCATCCACCGGCATGACACCCTTTAAGGCAGTTTATGGGCGTGATCCTCCTCCTCTCGTTGGGTATGAACTGGGTACAGCTCCTATTCAAGAACTGGATGACCAACTAGCAGCAAGAGATGAGTTGCTCAATGATCTCAAGCATCATTTGCAGGCTGCAGCTAACAGAATGAAACAAGTAGCAGATGGAAAACGCAGAGATGTCAGTTTTGAAGTTGGAGATTGGGTCTTTCTGAGGTTACAGCCGTATCGACAACATTCTATTTTTCGCCGCACATCACAGAAACTGTCCACTCGCTACTACGGGCCGTTTCAGATTGAAGCTCGCGTAGGTCTCGTTGCCTATCGTCTCAAACTTCCGGAAGGTACCAGAGTACACTCTGTTTTTCATGTATCTCTGCTGAAACAGAGAGTTGGATCAGATACACCAACATCAGGGACTTTACCTCCTCTGAAAATAAATGGACGCTTACGTCTCAATCCAGAAAAGATCTTGGAGGTCCGCGACGTTAGTAAAGATGGTAAAGTGTTTCACGAAGCTTTAGTGTTATGGCAAGGACTTCCTTCCACTGATGCGACTTGGGAAGATGTACAACAGCTCCAGCAGAGCTTTCCTGGCCTTAAGCTTGAGGACAAGCTTCTTTTGGACGAGGGGAGTAATGATGGGCCACTGGTTCGGAGGATGTCAAACCGGACAAGAAGACCAAACCGAAAGTACTATGATTGATGATCGGTTTGTTTTATTTCAATTTCTGCAATTGCATTATTTGTTTCAGTTAATAACGAAGGAATGAGTCTTCCTCTTGTTAAGGAAACCACCTTCTGCACTTTTCCATTTTCCCAGTTTGTAGGAGTTGAGCTCCATGATTTGTTTCTCTTGTTCTATTTAAGTAAATGAAAAAGCCAAAAAGAGGCAATTCAAATTGCCCAAACACTTGTGTCGATTNAGAGATTGTGGAATAATAACTTAGAGAGAGAAGTGCTCTCCTAACCAACAATATTATTCTTTTGCTAATTTAGGGTAAAAAACAAGATTATTAATACATGAAAAGTTATTGGGATGATCTTTCATAGTTTCATATATTGGTTTCCCACTGAACTTTCACTTATTGGGATGATGACAAAAAAAAGGGTCATTAGGAGTTTGGGGTTAATTTGAGGTCTTACCCTTTTCACGTCACAATTATGATATCATTGAGTCATTGACCGGGTGATTGTGGTCGAGTGGTAAGGAGGCGGGGCTGGGACGCTAACCCGTTTCAGCTTCGACCCACCTGCTGCAAGAAACTAAGTCACAATTATCTTTGTCACCTTATATGGATATGAATTTATGCTTTAGGACCTATTTGAATACTCAGAGAAATGATGTATCTGTGGACGGCACCTCTCTTTAGAATTAGTTTAGGATTCTCTATTGACGTGTGATACCCAAGGTTAATCAAAAAAAAAAGTTATGATAGCATTGTATGCTCTATATTACATTTATTTATTTGTTGTTGCTTCTTCAGTAACCTTATGCGATCCTCAGAAGCTTTCCTAAGTCCAAACAAAATTTTCCACCCAAGTGGTTCATTGTGAAGATGCAAAATTTGAAACAACTAAGAGAAGCAAAGACATCCTTGGATTCATTACGTTCATAAAAAAAAATATTTCCAAGTCTTTTAACTAATAGAAGATAAATTTGTTTTCCATTGTTATTTTGAAATGTTAATTAATAAAACATAATTGATATTAAGCAATTAATTACAGAATGATCAAAATATCAAAATATATGGATTTAAGCTTAAGAAATTAACTAGATAAAAAACTTAAGCACTATATATTGATATGTGGGCATTGCATAGAATCATTTTTATTTCATATAAACGTACATAACATATCATAATTGTTAATCCTATAATCTATAATTATTTACTATAAAAATATTGATGGTGAGGGCTCATTTTCAGCTATATTGAAAAAGTCATAGAGCGCCAGCCAATCTTCTAAATTAATCGAGCCCTTGCTCCTCACCTAAGAAAAGCCCACGCTCAAAGTTATATTGAAAATGTGTGATTTTCGTTCCACACACAGAGGCGGATCCACTTAATAAAAAGGGGTGTCTGGTAACTAGGTGCTGACACCCTATAAATATAAAAATGTCCAGTGTAAACCAGCATACGTGTAGTGTGACTGCATAGAAACTTTTGTGTTTGCCACCGCAAACGAGTTTCAAATCCCCATTTTGCATCTTTTTCTGTTTTTGTTCATTTTCATCTAGGCTTCAAGCCTATTTTAATATATTCTCTTAGTTTACATATTCTTTTGTTTTTAGCCGGTATACGTAAGTTTAGATAGTGTGACTGGATAGAAATTTTTGTGTTGACACCCTAAATGAGAGTTCAAATCCTCTGTTTTACATATTTTCTGTTTTTATTCATTTTCATATGGGCTTCAAGCCTATTTTAATATAATCCTGTTTTTTTGTTTGCATTTATCTACTTTTATCTATTTTCATCTAAGTTTCAAGCCCATTTTAATATGATCCTTTTTATTGTTTAAGATATAAAACTCCAATTTTAGTTTTGTTTTTACTCGTTAAAAAAAATTAATTGAGTCTATGACCCAGGTAAAAGAAGATTAAGGGTCCGCTACTGCACACTCTCATCAGATGATATTAATTTTCTTTCATGATATATCATATCGGACAATTCCAACAGTTTAGGAAAAAATGTATTAAGTGATATGCAGTAAAAAAATTTTGGAACAATCATCACACTATTTGACCTGAATTTAAAATGTATTCCGACTAATGATAGAGATTGAACTACCATGTTAACTGTCTAGTACGAAGTCCAACCCAAATCTTTCCATATATGATTTTGTTTAAAAGTGAAACTCGAACTCTAGAAAAGTGTTATATCACATTTTCGTAGTGATGCGGGCGTGAGTTATCGATTTCACATCTTTTAACTAAAACATCAACGCTTGGATTTCATCAACAACTCATAAACAGTTTACTTGTATCAGTAAGATTATATATCTCGGTCAAACTAAAACATTTTTATACATCAACTATTTAGATAACAATTCATAAGGTAAGTCATGCATGCTCCAGTTCCATCGCCATGTTGATTTTTATAGTAATATTCAGTTATTCACTAAAGTTAACAGATACAAGGATCCCGATTCGAGTCTTTCGACGACTCCATATATCTTTTTTGGGGTCCAAATTTAAGACATATGATCTGATTCTTGAAGCGGCTATCCAATCGAACCACATACAACACAAACATGCACTCGCCTTTATTCGTGGCGCTCTATTTTTAATGGAATGGATAGTGAACAAACACAACCTTTTTGTTGACATTTGGAAAGATCGATTACTTAGGTCCATGTTTTACAAATGTGGCATTGTTTTTTTCTACAAATTATATGTGAATACCAACTATATATATGCCATTCTAAATATCTTAAAGAAAAAAAGAGTTCCAAACTAAAATTAACATTAAATAACTTATATTGAACTATATTAGTGATCTAATTTTATATAGTACCATAATATTTTCTTACCTATGATCATAAGAAAATACTATCAGAAAGTAGTATCTTTCGTAAAGAAACTCGTTTCAATTTCACAATAAAATAAAAACATAGAAAAGGTACAAAATATAAAACAATTATTTTATTACCAATAATTTAACATTATAACAAAAAAAAAAAAAAAATCAGACAAAAGACTAACGCTGTACGTACCTTGTCTCAATCGATTCACATAAATTGCTTACGTACAGTGGATATCATAAGAATCAGTGTAGTAAGATAGCAGAGAGATCTTTAACTAGTTTACAAAAAACTAAAGCTATTGATAGAGGATAACGAGCCCCAATTTTTCAAACCGAGAAACCATACACAAATATAATGGTTATATCAATCTAATGCACTTCACAACATTGATTCATGATCCACGGTCATGTATGTAGTAGTCATAACAATATATTATTAAAAAAAACAACAAAAATCTATTGAATCAAATCAAACTTTAAAACCCTTTTAGCTAGTGATGCAAAGGGTTTGGACCGCTAGGTACGATCCGGTCCTCATCGTTATACCAAGAATCAGTTTCTTTTTCGGTCGAGCTTCTACGCTGACGTTGAGTACGATCTTTGTTCTTGAAAAACGGAGTAAAATCAAAATTACTTGCTAGAATTCTATTATGACCGAGACCAGTGCCGGCTTTACCCTTGTACGAGGTCGTATATGCAAAAGAAACAAGAAGAAAGACGAATAGCACCGAGAGTATAAAGATGTGGAAAAGGAAACTACACGGTTTAGGGTGTTTCTTCATGGCCTTGCAGATGAAATATATGAAGAAAAAACAAAAGGGCTCATGGAGACAGAGACAGAAGAAGGGAGAGAGAGATGTATAATTAAGAGAAAAATGGTGAGAAAAAAAGATATGAGATTTATGATTTAACTTGCTGGTTATATTTTGTTAATCTCCAAGAAATTATATACAGCATGTGTCGAGTTTCTAAGAGAGTAAAGTACAAGTTATATATTTAATTTATAAGATATGGTATGGAGTAATATTTGGCGTATACGTGCGAGGTTTGTGTATAGGATTTGTGAAACAAATTGTGAAAATGAGGAAAAAAAAGAGTAGAAAAGGTTACTTTACGTTCAAGGAAGAATGGGTGGAGTAGTGCCATGAAAAGAGGCCAGATAGTCAAAGTTTTGAATTTATTGCATTGTATTTGGTAAAAAGAAGACCTAATTTTATTGGAGGGTGAGCACATTATTAAACTTTACACCTTCGACGTGTATATATATATTATATAATAGTTCAGATATACGGGTGCTGCTTAAGCCGAGATTAACTTTTGTGCTACTTTAAATATATAAAAAAACTATATTCGAATTAACTGAGCTGTATAAGTAAGTTTGAGCAGTCCGACGTTTTGAATATTGCATATTCGTCCATAATGCACGGTGGTAGTTGACTTGATGATGACTTTCATGATATTACTTTTGCTGGTTTCATGATCAAATATAATGATATTAGATTATACAATATTAGCATGTTTCAAGAAAATCAAGAAATGGCCACATGTGTTTAAATACAATAGCTAGCATTGATATTATAAAGGTAATTAGATATGGACTAATTGAAACAATAGAGAACTTATTTATGGTTTGTTTATATTATTTGATTTTAACTATATTCGATTAGTTATCCAGTATAAAATTTATTTTATAAATTATTTGTTTCAAATTAAGTAGGACGCTTAGGGCTTAATTATTGTGGGGTTCTTAAAGTGGAGTTCTTAGCGTAATATAAAAATTGTTTCTTAACTTTAACAAAAAAAAAAAATTAAGAGACGGTTCTTAAATATCTTATTTAAGAACCGTCTCTTAATTTTTTTTTTTTGTTAAAGTTAATAGAGATTTTTATATTATGCTAAAAAATTTACTCTAAGAACCTTGCAATAATCATGACCTTAGATAATAAGATACATTAAATACAGGGTATTATTAATATATTAATTATATTTGGATAAATAATTTTATTAAACCAAGATGTAAACTAATAGGCATTTATTCAAGTTTGATTTGATTTGTTTATCCCTTATATAATATCTATGGAAGGTTTTTTTGTTTTGTAACTGATCTATGGAAAGTTAGTATATGTAGTTAATATTAATATGCATTGTACACAAAGCTAACGAATCAAAGAAAGTTGAAATCTCTTATGAACGAATAGTTGATATTTTCCAATGTTTACATAATGTTAGACCAACATAATGTACACTAAGATATGTTAAAATATAATTTTGATGCCCTAAATATAGTACACATGCATGAATGTAAAGACACGCAAATGTTGCACTGCAGCAGACATTTTCTTAATTATTAATCAAGTATACTCATATCCCAAACTTTAAGCCTATTCTCATATTAGATGATGTATTTGTCTATTTAATTATTTCATAATTATATTAAAATTTTGAAACCCAGAAGAATCAAAGCGTTTGTAGTTCTTCCGTACATTGCGTTAAAAGTGATTTATTCCACAACTTAAACCAATGCCACCTTCGGCTTTATCATTTAGCTTATTGATTAAAATGTAATACATACGAGCCTATAATGGGCCTCCCTTAAAATGTTTAATAACGTGTGTCCACTAAAGGCTCAAATCATATATATAATAGTACAGTTTTGACTCTCCTAAAGGTGTCCACATAAACAGCTTGTGGGACCCACTTTTTTAGTTATAGATTTTGAGTGGGCTTTGTAAAATTTTGGAAAATTGTGCTTGGGTTTTGTTCAGATTATTGATCGATATTTTTGGGTCTGTTAAAAAGGTTGTTTTGTGTGGGCCGGTCATATCATTAGTGTTTTAGGGTTTCCGCCTTTGTTGTCTTTGCTTCGATGACCATTCCAATTCCGACGGACCTTGATTGTAAAGCTCTCTCGCCGTTTTCACCATCCACGCACGAAGACGACTGTTCGAGTTCTCATTCGTTTACACTAACGCCTAATCTTCGCTTCTTTATATACATGTCGTGACAGAGGAAGAAGCTAAAACAGAGAGACATAACTTTTTTATCGGCTGCTTTTTTTGAAATTCTTTTTGATTTCTCTCTCACAAGAGACATGTTCTTACCATAAAGCCGTTTCTTAGTCTCTGTCTTGCCTTTCAAACAAAACCAGTTCTTTGTTTTTCTAAGTTCGGATTAGTTTTAAGAAATGGAGATTTTGGTGAAGAGCTGCGCAGGGATTGAGAAGAAAAGAAGTGTTTTGACTCAATCCGTAACTGAATCAAAAGAGAGAAGCAGCACGAGCGGATCGAGTTACGAGAGCTCTTCAGGCGCCGCCGCTTCGTCTTCTCCGCCACCATCATCGATTCTGGGTTGGCTGATAAAGAAAGCTTCGTTTCGTAAGCATTCAAAGGAAAACATCAAGTTCGACCATAACAAACCTGCCCTTGTCACTGATTCTGGTTTTAAAGGAAAGGAAGTGAACATTGCAGGTTAGTGATCTGTTTTCGTTATAGAGAGAAAAAAATAAAAATTGAACCTTTATTTTACTTTAATTTAGCTTAGAATTACAATTTTGAGTTGTTGTTGTTTATTTGCTTTTTTGAATTAGACGTGGATATGATGGAGAGATTTGCGAAGTTGTTACTTGGTGAAGATATGTCAGGTTCAGGCAAAGGCGTGTGCACAGCTTTAGCCATCTCCAACGCCATCACCAATCTCTGTGGTAAAAACACTATCTTTGTGTTAACATGTTTCTTCTTGAAAGTGTTAACATGTTTTCTTCTTTTAGCTACGATCTTTAGGCAGCTATAGAGATTAGAGCCTCTTTCAAATGAAAAGAAAACCATGTGGAGAAGAGAAATGAAGTGGATTCTTAGCGTTAGTGATCATGTCGTTGAGTTATCCAGACGGCAAAAAGTTCGAGGTAAGTTCTTGTGGAGAAGAGAAATTGAATGTGCAGTAATGAATCAATTTTTGTGGATGTTCAGGTAATGACTTGCCGTCCAAGATTTGATCTTTTCATCAACCTCCCTGCTCTCCGTAAACTAGACAATATACTTCTTGTGAGTCTCACTCAAAACTTCTTTTCTCCACAATGATCCTTCTTTTCAAATAAAGTGTTCTAAAATTGGGACTATGTTGTGTATAAACTAGAAGACTATTCGAGTCTCTCTCAATTCTAATTTTTGTAGCATTCGCAAGAGATGAAGACACACATGATCAACGAGAACACATGCCGCTTATGAGATTAATGTAAGCAAGAAACTCATTGAGTAAAGAAAACTCAAATTTTGTTTATCAATCTCACCAAACAAAAAACAAAAAAAAAAACTGCAGGAATCAGGAGGACAAATAAACTACCACGCCGAGAAGAAAAGTTCAGAGAATCCGATTTCACTGGACTCCGGCTCAACCACAGTCCCAAAATTCAAGGTGTAATTGTTTGAAGCCCAAAGATTTTAAAACCCTCCTTAACCTACTAATTATATTGGGTCACCCAACAAAATCAATATTTACTTTTTTGGTGTTTACTAATAATACACATTTTAGTAAGCAAATTAATAATGTTATTATTTTTTTATTTTTTGCAAAAAAATGAGTGTTGTGTATTAGTAATACATTTACGGACCAGTTAGCAAAATATTATTTAAAAAATTGCATGGGTGACCATTTTGAAATTACGACTATGAAAAAGTAAAAATTCCCACAACTTTATTAATATACTACCAACTCAGTAGGAAACCACTTCCCACCCCCAAAAACACCACTACTCAATAAGTTGATTCCCAAAACAAATTATGTCCACCTATGTTATATCTTTCAGCATATAACATACGAACCAACAAACCATATTAACCCCTGATGTGATCGACTAACAACTTAAATAAGTATCAGAAGTTAAATTGTCCCACCCATCAACATTCTAAACCATACAAAATCTACAAATTACTTAAAAACAATCCCAAAATTTAACACAAAAAATTCCAAATACGAATGAACATTGTTTTCGGCCCCGCGCTTGCGCGGGGGCTATGCAACTAGTAACCTAAAATGTTCGAGTACAAAAGTGTGTACCAGAGTTTGTTGAGCCTAAAAAAATATTTTTCATTGAAGACAAAATGAATCATCTAAAATAATGAAAAGAAATTTTGCTCAAACAAAAAGGAAATGTGCCTAGAAGAAAAAAGAAAATAATTTATGTCTCATATTATAAGTAGTTTTAGAGAGGACAATTCTCTCAAATATGCAAATTTAAGTTTTTATCACAAAAATAGCTTTAGAATAATGACCAAAATAGTCTATTTTTATTTTAAAAATTTTAATATTTATTTTTTATTTTCTAATATTTGAAACCCTAGCCCCAAAATTCTTCCCTTTAACTCTAAACCTTAAGCCTATTAGTTAATTCTAGGATTATAAGTCTATATTTACCTCTTTAATGAAATATTTTAGTTATTTTTCTATTTGAATACTATTTTGTGAAAATAAACTAAAAGAGCTATCATAAAGAATTTCTCGGAGACAAATTTTCTTATTTCAAAATATATGCATTTTCATATTTCAAGGCGGCTTTATACTCATTGGATATTGTTTAATCAATTAAATCTTCTGGAAAAATGATAGAAAAAGTGAAAATGATACATTTATTTTCTCTCCATGTTCTCGCCACCATTGTGTTGGTTGAAAATGATTCTTCGATTTTGAAACCAGTTTCATATTAGATTCTCCCCATGAAATCTATTATATCCACGATTTCGTCCCACTTACATCATGCTGAAGTGGATAGACGAAACCCCTCTTGTATAAGAGGCTATAAATGTTGAATCGAAAGATTCTTTTTTTACCCTCTACTTAATCTACTTGCAAATTTATTTTTCTTTTGTTGGCAATTCTTCGTTTTCAACAAGTCAATGGCTGATTCCATTCGTCAAGCCCTTTAAGATATATCTCTGAGTCAATGATGCCACTTTTGCGTTACCATCAAAAGTAGTCCACCAAGCAGCAGAAGAAGACCGATTCATCCTCATTGGTCGTTTTGTCATGCAAAGACGAAAAAAATCTACTTGCTATTGTTGCTCAATGCCTCGAATCTGGGTCTGGGTGGTCTGGTGAGGGGAAGAATCATTGAAGGTCAGAGATTCCAGTTTGTATCCCCCTCAAAAGAGGATATAGATTTTGTTATTCGTCGAGGTCCATGGGGATATGTTGATCGTATGATTGTGCTTCAAAGATGGATACCGTTGATGGATATGAAGTTACTCAACTTTATCCCTTTTTGGATCCAACTCCGAGGGATCCCATTCCAGTACATGAATAGGAAAGTCATTGTACACATTGCCAGAGCCATGGGTTCCTACATTCAGATGAATTACAATGAGGAGAGTGGCCATCGATTGGAGTTTGTATGTATCAAAACCAACTGAGATATTTCACAACTTTTACGGTTTCAGAGAAACTTACAGTTCACTTCTGGTGTCAACATCCTTCTTCGGTTTCAGCATGAACATCTGAGGGGATTTTGCGAGGCCTGTGGAATGCTAACACATGACTCAGGTGCTTTCCGGATAAATAATGGAGGAGTTCGCTAATGTGATGAGGATGATAGTGGTAAGGATTGATACATTGATGGGAGAGTCCTGAATCAACAAGTGATCATTGAGGAAAACAATGAAGAACATAAGGATGAGGAGGCCGCTAACGCTGACCAGGAACAACATTTGGAAGCTAATGAAGAGAACATTAAAGCCATGGAAGATGAAGTTGTCGATGATGAGTTGTGGACTAATGAAGGGATGACTACAATGTCACCAATGATGTGGTTTCTGAGGAAATTCACTCTGATTCTATATATGCAATACAAATCAAAAAACATTTTCATAAAAAAATCAAAAATCAAAAAAGTTGTAAGAGCTCACTTATCTTTCACATTGGTTTCCGATTAAGAACATTAAACAAAAATGACCAAATCTCTAAAGAGTGAGAAAAAGAAAATTGAGAATTTTAGCAAAAAAAAAAAGAAGAAAGAAAATTGAGAATGATCGTCAACTACAAGAATCTTATCTTGTGCCTACTCTTTTCTTCCGAGTGACACAATGGAAAACGAACCCAGCTGATTGATGCTGGTGAATAAGTTATAGTCCCTATCAAACCTCTTATCCCGCGCATATACACTGTCAACTCTTATCCTACGCATATACTGCACCGCACCTCAAACACAAAAGAAGTTTTCACATACGTTTCACAAACACCATCATGCCCACCACACAGTTGATATGCATTGTGTAGAAGAAGAGACAACAAAAGAACAATGGAGCAAAGTGGTGTCAATAGTTCCAACAAAAACATTAGAACAAGTAAAGAAAAATTACAAAATCCTTTTAGAAGATGTGAAGGCAATAGAAAACGGACAAGTCCCATTACCTTGTTATCACAGAACCGACGAAGCTGCAGAAGCTTCTCCTGCGAATAGAGACTGTCAATCATCCGGTGAAAGTGGATCATTGGAGAAGAAACCAAACCACGGAGTCTCCGGTATTAATGGCGGCGGAAGAAGTAGTACAAGACATGAGCAGAAGAGAAGAAAATGGATTCCATGGACAAAAGAAGAGTATAGGTGTCTTCTTCTTCTTCTTCTTCTTCTTCTTCTTCTTCTTCTTCTTCTTCTTCTTCTTCTTCTTCTTCTTCTTCTTCTTCTTCTTCTTCTTCTTCTTCTTCTTCTTCTTCTTCTTCTTCTTCTTCTTCTTCTTCTTCTTCTTCTTCTTCTTCTTCTTCTTCTTCTTCTTCTTCTTCTTCTTCTTCTTCTTCTTCTTCTTCTT